>CM035839.1:13925660-14212706 GCA_020510985.1 Pholidichthys leucotaenia | reverse complement strand
GGCCTAACACAGATCCCTGTGGAACTCCATGACTAAGCTTTGAGTTGAAAGAAAACTCATTACTGATATGAACAAACTGGAACCTATCAGATACAGTAAATAAGATCTAAACCACTGCAATGAAGTTCCATGAAGTCCAACATAGTGTTCTAATCTATCAAGTAGAATATTATGATCGATAGTATCAAAAGCTGCACTAAGGTCTAAAAGGACAAGTACAGAAACAAGTCCATTATCAGATGCGATAAGGAGGTCATTAGTGACCTTCACTAAGGCTGTTTCAGTACTACAGTATGATGAATTCTGAACCCAGATTGAAACTCTTCAAATAAACCATTTCCCTGCAAGTGGTCAAATAATTGCGTAGCAACAACTCTTTCTAAGATTTTTGAAATGAAAGGCAGATTAGAGATTGGTCGATAGCCAGCTAAAACTCCTGGATCAAGTGTTGGCTTTTTGAGTAAAGGTTTAATTACAGCGATTTTAAAAGCCTGCAGTATATAACCTGGAGTTAAAGAAGAACTGATTATTTGAAGAATACGGCTACCAATAAATGGGAAAACTTTTTTAAATAACCTGGTAGGAATAGGGTCTAAAAGACAAGTTGATGGCTTGGATGAGGAGATGATTTTATCTAACTCTAAATGGTCAAATGGAGTAAACTTATCCAAACAGATATCAGTTGAAGGAGTTGTAGTAGTTGCTGTACTTAAGTTTACGGTGGGAAGAATCTGACTGATTTTATCTCTAATAGATAAAATTTTATTCTTGAAAAAGTTCAAAGTCCTGAATAGTAAGCTCGAGTGGGATGCAAGGATTGACAGAGTCCTGACTCTTTATCAGCCTGACTATAGTGCTGAAAAGAAACCTGGGATTATTCTTATTCTCTTCTATTAATGCAGAGTAATAACTTGTTCTAGCTTTTCTAAGAGATTTTTTACAAATTCGGAGATGATTTCTCCACGCTAAATAGATTTCATCTAAAGTAGTAGAACGCCATTTTCTTTCTAATTTCTTTCTAATTTCTAATAACTTTTTGTTTAATCACTTTGGGATGTTTATACATTATATTTTTATTAACAGTGGGGGGAGTAGACAAAGGTTCTCTGAAGGGGAAGACAGGGCTAAGTTGATGGGTGGCAGATGACGGGGAGCTGCAGAAAGGCATGTATTTATCAGGTTATGTTGTATTTGTCTTGGGTTATAATATTCTGGGTAACGGCAGACAGACACAATCTCTATGGGGTTATAAATTGAAAACTGATCTAAACAGTGAGGATTATTTGGATTAATAGGATTAATTTGAGAAGTGGAAACAAAGAAGGGCTGGTTGGCAGACTCAGGAACTTTGGGGCGAGATAACGCACCAAATTTCAGTCACTGTACTAAAAAACGCTGAATGGAATAGAACAAATTGTCCCTTAAAACACGTGCACCAAGTCTATTTTGATGGATGCCATCTGGTCTCATAAATGATGGGCGGTTCCAAAACAAGTTGAAATCGTCTACAAAACCAATGTTAAAAGTAGGACATGTAGAACACAACCAGGTATTAAGACTGAGAGTTCTGCTAAAATAACTGCAACTTCGTCTGAAAGGTGCCAAAGGCCCAGAAATAAACATATGTCTGCTACAGTTCACAAGAGTGGACAGAAGGCTCTTGAAGTCACTCTTTAAGATCTCCGACGCTTCATCTGGGATGTTGTTGCATCCAACATGTACATTGACAGTTTTAGCGTGGGAGAATTCATTTAATAGGTCAAGGGTAAGAGCCTCAATGTCTGACACTTTAGCCCCAGGAAAAAAATTTCGTGACAGAGTGCCTGCTTCTGATGTTCCTCATAATCGAATCACCAACTGTCAATGTCGTCTGGGGGGACCCTGCAGGTGGTTTCTGAAATGGTGGATAATTTTGCCGATGTTGTTGTTGTGATGGCGGGGTGATGCCTTCTCTTCTTTTTGGAGCTGGTGTATAGTTTGGCACACCTAAAGTAGTTTTAATCCGGGGCTTGCGGGTTTGGGCCGCTGCTGAAGGAGGAGGAGGAGGGGTGGCCATGGGAGGATGATCGACGTCCAGATGGGGAAAACCTTCCAGGGCAAGGATGTCGAATCCTCTGAAGAGAGGAGGCATGGCCATCTCTGGTCAATCGCCAATGTTTGCTAGTTGGCCCAACCAAGGTCCAGGGCACGCATTGAGGATGTGAAAAAACACCCGGGGCTTTGGGTTTAGCTCCGAGCTGAAGCCAGTGTTTATTGCTGGGGTCCTGGACTTATTGACTCTCGTGCACTATGTACAGCAGCTCAACCAGACTCATGTCAATCATCACTGTTTTCTTTTTGCATTACCGACTGCACTATATGGTATCTCCACAATATCTGCTGCTCGCTAATATATTTTAAACTGCTGACTAGTATTACTCTTTCTTATTCAACACTTTATTGCATGTATAGTTTTTATTTCTTTATTTTATCATGTTTAATGTTGCAGCATTGCACCGAGACAAATTCCTACTTTGTGTACTACATGAACAATGGCAATAAATCTGATTCTGATTCTGATTCTGGACAGCTGAGGAGACCGGAGCAGGGGTGGAAGTGGATGGCAATGTGCCAAATTCACCCAGGTAAGTAGCCGTCTCTGCCAGCTGCGAGTCGGTTGCCGGGACCGATGTCTGCCCGAGGATTATGGTATCTAGGTGGTCTTCAGCCTCCCGAATCTTATAGAGGTTGGAGAGTCTCACTTCCAACTCAGAAACCTTCTTAAGGAGGGACACACAGCTGACACACGTCTGGGATGGAGTCATGACATTCCAGGCGAGAAGTGGATAGCTAGCTAGCTAAAAACAGCTAAAAACAGGTTAGCCTAGCCTGGTGAAACAGCCCTGCCCGGGGTCTGATTCACCTGTGTGCCTGATCGGGCTTTCTGCTAGGCCAACACTAAGTAAGCTAACACTAAGTAAAAAGCTAACATCAATAAAAAGAGATAAAAAATTAAAAATGAAGTTAATAAAAACGAACAAAAGTGGACAAGATAATGTTTTGATGTGACGTTTACAGACGCTGGCACATGCACAATGATGGAAACAAGAGGACACTAGATAGCACACTGTACAACACACTGGACACACAAACCTCCCCTCCGGTCGAGGTCTCCACGGGTGCAGCTCTTCCGCAGTCCAGGGCCCCCGTAGGTGCAGTCATGCCTCAGTCCGGGGCCACCATGGGTGCAGCATCTCAGCCTGGGGCCCCGTTGGTTGACTGCCTCCTTGGCCTGGTGCTCTCGCGGTTCAGCCTGGTCATCGTGGGTACAATGCTCCGGTCCGGGGCCACCATGGGTGCCGTGCCCCTGCCCAAGGCAACCGTGGGTGCTGCCACTCAGCCTAAGGTCGTCATGGACTCCCTGTCCTCATTGGAGGTTCCCGCGGCGCAGCCTCTTCCCTCGTCTGATCTCCTTGCTGATTGACCACCACTATCCCCGGTTCCCACTGTTGGCCAGCAGTTTTTATTGGAGGCCAATCCGCCACAGAGCCGGTTCCACCTTCCCCATGCTGATGACCAGGTGAGTCGCTGGCAGCCTGGGTTCCAGCTGCCGCCGCCTGGGGATACATGTTGTGCATAGCGGACCAGTGGCTCATGTACTGTGGGAGGCCAACTGACGGGTTTAGCCATCCTGCCGGATGGTTCTGGTACTCTGGTCAGGCACCGGGCACATTCTGCCTTATGCACTGGTGGTAATGGGACTCTGGTAGACCACCTGAACTGCCTTAGTCCCTGTCCAAGATCCCTGGAGCTTGGGCCACTATAGTATTCAGACTGTGGGTCATGAGTGTTTTCTTTTTTTTTTTTTTTTTTTTGTTTGGTCTCAGTCCCTCCGTGCCTGGGTTCCCCCTCCTCCCACCAGGGTGGGTTGTTTTTCTTGTTTCGGAGAGGGGGGTCTTGTGTGTGTGTGTGTGGGGGGGGTTATACGGTGTTACCTTGGGGTGTCTGGGTTCCATCCCTTGAGGAGGGCGCTCTGTCATGATCCAGTGGCATGGGTGGGCACCGTGCACAGCCTACTATTTAGTTTTGTGTTTCTCTGTCTGTTGGTTTATCTGTTTAGCTTGTCTAGTTATTGTCATTTAGTATTTGTAGTTTTGTTCACATTTTTGGGGTTGTGTTGTTGTTGTTTATCATGATTTCCTGTTATGGTTTTTTTTGACAGCACTGTGCAGCTTCCGACTTCAAACTGGTCGGAGCTGCACACCTGTCATTAATTCTGTTATTTTCTCCACTCATGTATCCACACCTGTCTTTGATAATGTCTTGCATATAAGGGCAAACCTCTGTGGTTTGTCGTGTCCTTCTCCCACATGGACCCATCCTCAGGAGCAGAGCCATCATCCCGAGTGTGTTTGGGTCCCGCTGTTGGGGAGAGTAGGAGTGCTCCGTCCAGGTATGCATTTCCCTTATTTCCAGCCATGAGCCCCTGCAGCCTTCGGGAGAGCTCCGGCTGGATTCCGCCCCTGGCTCGGTGTTCCCGGCTTCATGTCCCCCTGGACGTTGAGCCCCACTCTCCTCCAGCAATTATTATTGTGTACTTGTTTGTTAGCACCACGCACTCCATGCTTTAGTTTTTGTATGTTAATGTTCTTGTCTGTTTTTACGTTAATAAATGTGCAAACTCACAGAGAGCGTTTGGCATCCTACTTTCGCCCGTGAAACAGGCGATTCATGACACTGGGGCCCATTATTATTATTATCAATATTATTTTGCTGGATTACTTTACGAGTATATTTATTACTATTATTTATTATATTGCATGTTGTTATTGTATTTTTGGTGTTTTAGTGTTTTGGTTTTTTTTTAAAGGATAACTTGAACAAAAAACAGTGATTGTAAAGTTGTTGTTTAGGGAGCTTTTTCCCCAGTTACACAGACACCTTCATGAGTCTGGCATTTTAGAGGTTTGCTTGACAATTGTTAGATATGACCACAAGTTTTATCATGATTTTTTAAGTGTTTTTAACTGATCACAATCATGTTCTTAGACTTTCTACGACCGATTCTAGCAGTTTAAGTAGCTGTCTCAGAGCTCACATACAGTATGCCATTACCTCCCATTGATGTTTCATTATTGTCCCTTTTAATGTCATGTTACAGATTTTACTGTGGAGTGTAAACAGGGAAGGAGGTGAGATCAGAGAGTGCATACGTTTTACATTTAAATAATGGCCAAAAGAAAGCCACTCTCCCCATTCATTGTCTATGTGGAAAGTTTTGTGACGCATTCTGGGCAGGTTGCACGCAATTTTTTTTTCAGCTGTTAAACTGAGTCAACTAAAAACTTTTAAACGAGCAGATGTGTGTCATATAACTTCCAACCAATAATTCCAAACAAGTGAACACTAGTTTTAAACCTAGCCAAAATTTAAACAAATCAGCTTTTTCCGGGACCATTTTTGCGCACTTCCTCCAAATTAAATATGATTTTGAAGGTCTTTCAATAGAGAATATGGAAAAAAGTTTATCTGAGTTTTGATCATTTCCTCAAAGTGATTCATTTTGCCAGCACAGGTCAACAGGTCACATATGAGCAACATGCAAATGGAGCTGAATTATCAGCACTCTGAGAAGGCATTATGTATGTATGTATGTATGTACACACACATCAATCCAATTACCACACGTTTAAAATAAAAATTAACAATTCCTACAATTAATGCACTTAAAACTGAGAGAAGGTATAACTAACCTTTATGCTGATGATCCTATTCTCTATAACAACAATCTGCTGGTGATTTAAACTTTGGATGTTTAGTTTAGTGCTATACAGAAATGAAGAAATAAAGGAAATCAATCAATCAAGAAAATGATTAATATAGCGAAGTAAGAATGAATGAAAAGGCAGAACAGTGTTACAACCAAACAAAACTGTGCTATGAAGCATTGTCTCATGTTGTTTCCCAGCTGACTTCTGTAGAAAGTTGATTTCTCATCTGGTGGGGGTTGCATGTGGTTACGTGTCAGGAAATAAATGAAGGAAGCCATGCACGTATAAGAGAATCAGAGTTCCATCACAGCCACCAGAAAGGGCAAACTCTCACATGTTGACTGTCACGTAAAAGGGGCTCACACTGAAACAACCTTGGTAAGTAGAACCAGAGATATATTTTTTTTCAATTAAAGATGAAATTGTGAGAAATTAAAAGAGGGAATTTAATCCATTTTAATAAGAAATTATATATTGATGAAATATATATATTATATATTGATGAAATATAACAGCTGAATGTGGACATGCCATTAAGCCTCAGTGAAATAATAACCCAGCCAGCATGTCCATGTGGGCCCCACTGAAAGTTAAACTGGGCTGTCTTATGGGTCCCATGTGGGTTTGTCAGCGGGTTCCATGTTGGCCCATCTGTTTTTGCCCTCATGGACTTTACCTGTGGTGCATGTGAGCAGGACATATGTCACCTGCTTTAAAGCCTTAAAGAGGGTGAGCTGGTTTCACTAACACGTGCTCCAAAGGCAAAATTATGAGAAAAAAGTCCCAAATTTATGAGAAAGAAATGTGAACATTAGTAAGAAAAACTGTTACAGATTTACAAAATAATACTATTAAATTTATCAGAAAAAAGTCACAAAGCCACTAGAAAAAAAGTCACAAATTTATGACAAAAAAGTGAAAATTTAGAAGAAAAAGGTTGCAAATTTACAAGAAGAAAATTGTAAAATACTACAAATAGCTACAAATTTAGAATAACAAATATGCAAATTTAGAACAAAAAAGTCACAAATTTATGAGAAAAAACAACAAATTAACAACAAAAAAAAAAGGAGCAAATAAACTTTCTGGCCAAAAAAAAGCCACACACTAATATTTTTGTCATGAATTGGCCCTCCCCGGGGGCAAACAGGATGCTCAATGCAGACTGAGTTTTGCAATTTATTAACGAAAAAATAAAACAAAAAATCTAATTATAAGTTGTATATATAGAATGCCGGGAACTTGCATTGAGACATTCAGAGATAAATTAGTCGAGCTGTACAATAATATTACTAGTAAGAAAACGGTTATAATTTGTGAAGATTTCAATCGTCGTCGGCCTCCGTCGGTCTATGATGACCATGGAAGAGAATCCTAAACGTCTACTCTGCTGGAATAGCACCGCCTGTGGCTGAAAAGGCCAATGCGCACCGGTGTTCTACCTTCCAGCGTTGGGCATTGGTAGGATTCAAGCCTGGGCAGGAAGATATGGAGGACAAGATGTTACCCATGCAGCATGTCCCCCCTCTCCACGTCACTGATGAATCCAAAGGAACAGCAGGGCTGCTATAGTTTGGCACTAGCGCCGTCGCAGGAGCTGCCAGAATGATGTTGAGCACAACAGAGAACTGCCTTAGGGGCTCTGACTCCGGATTTTTACTCAGGGTTGACTCCCGAAGCCTTTCCCGTGACCGGGTGTGCCGCAAGGCAGCGGAGGTTTGAAATCAGGGTTTACCTTCCCCTAGATGGGCTACCTCCCCAGGTTGACGAGACACCATCTACCCGAAGCATCTAGTTTGAAGGAGCCAGAGATCCGCCCTCGCCCATTCTCCTATTAGTAAAAGCAGTTCCGCCGGGCTTAGAGACTAAACCACATGGGCAGGCTAGGAGTTGGACTTAGTTGTCAGAGGCTTTTCGAGATGCACGCCGTAAGGAGCATTTTATGAGCACTGGGAGCTTAACCCCAGTGCCGCTCCTGGCTATGACAACCTTGGAACCAGAAGATTTCAATATTGATTTACTAAATCCATTTCAACAAAATGTAATTACAGAGTTCATGAATTCTATGTACAGTATGAGTCTATATCCCACAATAACACATCCCAGTAGAATCACAGTTCACACTGCTACACTTATTGATAACCTGTTTGTTAATATTATTGATAAGAAAATAGAAAGTGGATTATTGATAAATGATATAAGTGACCATTTGCCAGTCTTTGCACTTATCCATGGCCACACGGGGGCCAATACAGAAAAAAAACTTTAAAATCTTTCAGATACAAATCACAAAATGCAATCAGTTCTTTTAAAGAAGACTTGCTGAAGCAAGACTGGACAAAAGTCTATGTATCAGATGTAAATGAAGCCTATGACACATTTATGAACATTGTAACCCCTCTTTACGAAAAAAAAATTGTCCATTAGTAAAGAAAAAGCTAAAACATAAATTTGCCATGGTTAACAAGCCATGGTTAACCAAAGGATTACAAAAGGTGTGTAAAAAGAAAAATTTATTATATAAAGCTTTTCTAAAGAAAAGGACAAAAGAAGCAGAGCAGCGGTATAAAACATACAAAAATAAGTTAACATATATAATGAGATGCAGTAAAAGAGACTATTACTGTATGAGACTATTATAACGTATGTTAATAACAGCTGGTGCAGACCGGGACATATCATGGTTAAACAACAACACTGCAACAAAGACATTGAGTTGCTAGCTGTTAGCATGCTGCCTACCTATCTCCCGAGGGAATACTCACACGTGATCTGCATTGTTATTAATGCAAATCTGACGGCGCACGCTGGGACAGCGCATGACGTCATTCACTCAGTGACGAGCAGGCTGCTGACAGAACACCCAGATGCTCTTCTCCCCATCTCAGGTGATTTCAACCACATTTCACTGTCCCCCATTCTACCCACATTCACCCAGTATGTCACATGCCACACTAGAGACAATAAAACATTGGACTTATTCTATGCAAATACTAAGGAGGCGTACACCTCATCACCACTCCCCCCACTTGGGAGATCGGATCACAACTTGGTTCATCTCCTGCCAGTGTACAATCCCCTAGTACACAGACAACCTCCGGTCATGTGCACAGTGAAGTTATGGTCTGAGGAGGCAATGGACACTCTAAAGGACTGTTTTTGAAACCACTGCCTGGAAGCAGCTCTACGATCCACATGGTGAGGACATCGATGGCCTCACTCACACCATCACGGACTACATCAGCTTCTGTGTGGACAACATCGTTCCCACCAAGACAATACGGTGTTGCTCGAACAACAAACCATTTATCAACCCTGAGATAAAAACACTTCTGAGAGAGAAGAGGATCTTCAGGTCGGGGAACAGGGAGATGCTGAAGTCCGTACAGAGGGAGCTGAGGAGGAAGACCAGAGAAGGCAAGGACAGCTTCAGGAAGAAGATGGAGGACAAGCTGCAACAGAGCGACATCGGCGGGGTCTGGAGAAACCTTAAAACCATCTCTGGGCTCCAGAATACCTCCTCCCAGGCCACGGGGGCCAGGGAGTTGGCGAACAATCTGAACCTGTTTTTTTAATAGGTTTGACCAACCACCCCCCCCCCCGACTGCACAACAACCACTGCTGCCTCTAAAGTCATCAAAACCTGCTGTCCACACCCCACTCCACCAACACCCCCCCACTCCCAGCACACAGCCCCCCAACCTGACCCTCACTAAGACCCAGGTGAGGACGGAGCTGAGGAAGTTCAAGGCGAGGAAGGCCTTGGGACCGGACGGCATCAGCGTGAAGCTCCTCAAGTCCTGTGCAGTCCAGCTGTGTGGGATTGTGGAGCACATCTTCAACCTGAGCCTGAAGCTGGGGAGGGTACCACAGTTGTGGAAAACATCATGTGTGGTACCTGTACCAAAGACTTCCCACCCCAAAGACCTGAACAGCTACAGTCCAGTGGCCCTGACGTCTCACCTGATGAAGACCCTGGAGAGACTGCTCCTTGCTCACTTACGCCCCCTACTGGGGCCAGCGATGGATCCACTCCAGTTCCAAATGCAGTGATCTTCCTCCTTCACCGTTCTCTGTCCCACCTGGAGAAGCCCGGGAATGAAGTGAGGATCACGTTCTTTGACTTCTCCAGTGCTTTCAACACCATCCAACTGATGATCCTGAAGGACAAGCTGCTGTGCGCAGGGGTGGACCAGCACCTGTCATCATGGATCCTGGACTACCTCACTAACCGGCCACAGTTTGTGAGAACCCGGGATTGTGTGTCCGACATGATCATCGGTAGCACGGGGGTCCCCCAGGGAACAGTTTTGGCTCCCTTCCTCTTCACCCTTTATACTGTGGACTTCTCACACAACACAACACACTGCCATCTACAGAAGTTCTCTGATGACTCTGCGATTGTCGGCCTCATCTCTGACGGAGATGAAGCTGAGTACAGAGGACTTATCCAGGACTTTGTCGATTGGTGCCATTGGAACTGCCTCCAGATCAACGCGAGGAAACCTAAGGAGCTGGTGGTGGACTGCCACAGGCAAGGACAACCCCTCACAGCACCAGTAAACATACAGGGAACAGACATTGAGATGGTGACATCCTACAAGTACCTGGGTGTTCATCTGAACAATAAACTAGACTGGTCACACAATACTGACGCACTCTACAAGAAGGGACAGCGCAGGTTGTTCCTACTGAGAAGGCTCAGGTCTTTTGGTGTACAAGGGGCGCTGCTGAAGGCATTCTACGACACGGTGGTGGCATCAGCCATCACTTTTGGAGTGGTCTGCTGGGGCAGTGGCATTACAGCAGCCGATAGGAAGAGACTGAACAAACTGATCAAGAAAGCTAGCTCTGTCCTGGGGCAACGCCTTGACCCAGTGGAGGAGATAGGAGAGAGAAGGATGGTGGCTAAACTGTCATCTCTGCTGGAGTCCGAGCCCCACCCTATGCAGGACATTCTGAACGCACTGAGGAGCTCATTTAGCAGCAGACTACATCATCCTAGGTGCACAACCGAGAGGTTTTGCAGGTCCTTCCTACCTACGGCTGTCAGACTGTATAACCTAAGCAGGGCTGCTCGCAGAGATAGCAAAAAAGCGTGACAACCTAATAGTATTGAATGCAAAAGATGCAACAGACTTACACAAATGGTCCCCTCCAGTATACAACTAGGACAATATCAGTCGCTACGGAGGGTGACAATATGTATGGGTACATATTCATACTATGTAGGATAGCTAAGTAGTCGGTTATGCTGTTTATTCCATCTAGCTACAATGCTCTGCACTGTGTATATATATACAGTATTTATATATTTATGTGTACGCATGTATATTCACTGCTGTTATTTTTCTTATTTTTCTTATCATCTTAATTATTGCTCCGAGTGTTGCTATCCCTGTGCTGTTGCAATCCTGGAATTTCCCCATTGTGGGACTAATAAAGGCTTATCTTCCTTTATCTTATCTTACAGTAAAGAACTGGAGAAAAACAGAGACAATATTAAAAATACATGGACAATACTTAACAATATTCTTGGAAATAAAAACAGAAATACAAGCTACATAACCAATTTAAAAAAAAAAAACAATAATAAAACGACTCAGAGTGTGAATGCAGTCTCACCTGCAGATGAATTTAATAACTTTTTTGTTAACATTGGTTCTAATTTGGCTCGAGAAATACCCATTACTGCACCTACAGGTGATACAATAAGCAAAAACATTGATATAAAAGACTTCATTTTCATAAAGAACACAGACGAGAGAGAGGTCATTGAAATTGTTTAATCGTTTAAAAGTAAAACATCTACGGACTGTGATGGTATTGACATGCTCTTAGTCAAAACTATCATTGAATGCTCAGTGAAACCACTGACGGCTGACTGTAACCTGTCTCTCCAAACAGGTATATTTCCCAATGCAATGAAAATAGCTAAAGTATTTCCGATATACAAGACGGGTGACAGAGGGGAACTTTCAAACTATAGACCAATTTCACTATTGCCACAATTTTCCAAGATACTTGAAAAAATATTCTGTGAGAGAATTGACAACTTCATAATGAAGAATAATTTATTGGGTGAGCAGCAATTTGGGTTCAGACACAAGAGGACAACTGCATTTGCTCTAATGGAATTTATAGAAAAAATATCAACTGCCGTTGAGAATAAAGAGTATTCAATTGGGGTATTCCTGGATCTTAAGAAAGCATTTGATACAGTGGATCATAATTTATTATTAAAGAAACTACAAAATTGTGGTATTAGGGAGTAGCACTGTCCTGGTTATGTAGTTATTTAAAGAAGAGATATCAGTATGTATGTGTTGGTAACAAAAACTCACAGTTACTGAAGGTTACTTGTGGAGTCCCACAGGGTTCAGTTTTGGGGCCAGTATTATTCAATATGTATATACGTAAATGATATATGTAAAGTTTCGAAAAACATGGATTTAATATTGTTTGCCGATGACACTAATTAATTATGCAGTGGAAGCAATTTGGAACAACTTTTGGATACACTCGGAAAGGAATTAGGAAAGCTTAAACTGTGGTTTGACTCAAACAAATTAATGCTCAATTTAAGTAAGACAAAATTTATAGTTTTTAACAACCATCACAACAACTTAGTATCTAAACTCAGTGTAAATGGTGTAGAGATTGAAAGGGTATCCGAAACTAAATTTCTTGGCATAATAATTGATAATAAACTGTGTTGGAAGTCACATATTAATCATATTAAAGGTAAAATTTCTAAATCAATTGCAATACCACAGAGTGAAATATTTACTGTATCAACCCACATTATATACCTTGCATCATTCATTAATACTCCCATACATGACATATTGTACTGAAGTATGGGGAAATACATATAAAAAAAAACATATATCCAGTCTTTATGCTTCAGAAGAGAGCTATTATAATTATAAACAAAGCTGCTTACAGGGAACCAACAAACCCACTTTTTCTTAAATTAAAAGCTCTCAAGTTGAAAGATCTGGTTGACTTTAAAACTGCAGTAATAATGTTTAAAATTAAGAATCAATCACCGCCCACAAATATCCAAAAGTTGTTCCAAATAAGGGAGAAACAATTTCATTTCAGAGGAACATGTATATTTCAAAAACCTTCAGTGAGAACTACCACCAAGCAACACTGTGTTTCAGTGCAAGGAGTCAGATTGTGGAACGATTTTGGACCTGAATCAAAATCATATACAACAATTGAACAATTTAAACAAAAACAAAAGGAAGAAATACTCCAAACATGCACACAAAATGACATGTAAAATCACATAAGGATTGTCATATCCAGTCTGTGTTGTGTTGTTGCTTAGTTTTGTTACGTTTTGTCTGAGCTTTGTTCTGAATTGTAATCGCTCTTGTTTCGTTTTTCTTTTGAATTCTTGGATGGAATATGGGTGGGCAATATAAGCTGCGGCTTCACCATTTCGGATAACTTATGTTGAACTGTATAATCAGAGGAATTATTGTTTGATTTGACCTTGTAAGATTTTTTTTCCCCCTTTGTTATATTATTCTGTTTCTTTTTTTAATCTTTGCTTTTAATCTATCCAAAATGAAGATTAATTAATTAATTCATTCATTCATTCATTCATCCAAAACACGGACCAACAGAAAACACAGCTCAGAGGCTGGAGTGGAAAATGTCAAACAAACAAGAACGTGAGCAGAAACAGATAAATAACTGCTTACAAGACGTCCAGGAGTTGCCTGACGGGAGAGATTTGACGCCGCTGCACCAGGGAAGTGGCGCCAAGGGTTTAAATAGTCAACCCCCCTGATTACCAACACCTGTGGGTCATAAGTGGTGATTGTTGCAGGCAGCCGTGACAGCCCACGAACAGAATCTGACAGCCAGAAGTGACACGCGAGCTGTCACAGCACCCACAATGATCAAAACAATAAACCAAAAAGGAAATACAGAAACTAATCATAAACTAATCAAAACCAGGAACCAAATACAACAAACAGGGTGAATAGAAGAAATAAAAAGACAGAAAAAGACAAAATTAATCAGATAACTAGGCACGACTCCCACCTGTGACAATTTCGTTGGACTGCCTTTAGTTTTGATTACGGCATGAATTCGCTGTGGCGTTGTTTCCGTAAGCTTCTGAAATGTCACATTTATTTCCGCCCAGAGTTGCAATAATTTTCACCAAGATCTTGTGTTGATGATGGCAGAGTCGGACCACATTTCTTTCTCAAAGATGATGGTTTCCCACTATGCGTTGGACAGTTCTTAACCCAATTTTAATAGTTTCAGCAATTTCCTTAGATGTTTTCTTTGCTTGATGCATGCCAACTGAACCATAATCACTCATGCAGTAATGCATGCACCAATGGGATGCTCTTACCTTTTTCTTTGTTGAATCCAGGTGGCAACTTGTTTTTTTGGCAAGGCAGCATATATGAGTAAATCAATTCAAAAATTTCTGAAACAAAAGTTACTGATTTACAAGAAAAAGAAAAAAGTCCCGAACTGATGAGAAAAAGTTGTAAGTTTATAGTGAAAATAAGCTGCAAATTTACGAGTTTTTCAAATTTTCAAGAAAAATTGATCAAATTAGAGCGAAAAAGTCACAAATCTACAAAAGAAAAATAGCAAATTTATGAGAAAATAAGTTCAAAACAGGTAGAGGTAAACTCCATGTGGACACACCCACATGATCCATAAGACAGCCCAGTTTTAACCTTTGGTGGGGCTTGTGGTGTTTGGACATGGTGGCTCACCATAGGTGACATCATCACATGACGAACTGACCGTCGCGCCATATGGTGCCACCCTTCTGTATATAATCAGCTGTGTGTTGAATAAAGAAGAGTTTGGTTCACGTCCGTTGTCAGCACCTCATTTCCAGATACAACAATGGCGACAAGATGAAAAACTTATTTTTCTGGAGGAAAACAAGACATTTTCCTGAAGATGGAAGCGTGTTTGGCCCCAGGTGATCCACCGATCCACTGTCCCAATTGGCACGAGTTATTTCAGGCTTTTATCACCGCTGCCGACTTAAAAGATGCTAGCAAGGAGAAGCTAAAGGGGATATTATCCCACAGTTTCGGCGCCGAAGGGCAGCATATGCTTCACTCCCTGAGCCCTGCAAACACATACGAAGACAGTGTGGCATTGATGAGCAGGGACTTCGGTGACACATACAATTTAACACACAATGGAGAATCATTTTCAACCAATGTTATCAGCATGCGGACGAGACAACCCTACAGTTTTTCACAGCGCTCCGGGCCCTAGTGAGCATGTGTGTTTTTGACCATTTAGAGGATGGACTAATATGCGACAAGCTACTGGAGAATACTAACACCAAGTGGCTGTGGAACAAGTTATTATTGACAGAAGATGGTCTAAAACTAGACAAGGCTGTGAGAATGGCGTTTCAAATGGAAACGGCCACCCAACTATTATTGCAGTTAATGCCACCTAGCCAACAAGCTCTTCATCTGACCCCAGAAGCACAAGCCATCACTGTCGCTGCTCAGCGCTCCAGCCCCGCTTCTCCCCACTACAACCGGAAGAAGGGTAGGAAACAGGACAATGCAGGTGAGTGCCTGTCCTGCAATGACTGTGGTTCATTTAGACATCAGACCCAATCATCCGCCTGCCCAGCCAGAGGGGTGAAATGCTACTGCTGTAAGAAGCTAAACCACTTTGCTAGAGTTTGCCACTCAACCTTCACTGATCTAATGGCCCGCTCACCAGGCCCAGAAGACATTCACTCAGTTGGTGCTAAAAACTGGCAATTCAAGGAGTGCACAGTAGAACTGGATGGCGTCAACGTGCTGCTCCTGCTGCTGGTTACGGTGGCCTCGAGGTCTCTTCTTAAAGTATCTATGGTCAGGAAGCTGTTCCCTTGGAAGACCATCACAGCTAATGCGGAGGACTTATTCGACTAAGGTCATGCCAGAATTGGCATGGTAGGGACGGTTGCTTTTGTCTGTATGATGCAGCCCTAAAGCCATTCCAATGTTCACCTTCCAAGTGACGCACCAGGGGCCAACCTGCTGGGCATTGATCTGATCAACCAGCTAGGTTTCTCCATCACCGACCAAATGGGCTCCACCATTCTGGCAGTCGTCTCATCCTGGCAGCATTGTTGGCCAGTGCTCATTGCGCGACTGGGCTTCCTCATCTCTTTCAACCACCGAACACTCATTGATCTGATGGTGTACCCGAAAATTCAGCCTCTCCGCCACCTACCCCTTGCACTATGGAACGACATCATAGCGGAACTGATGTGAACTGGTCGATGCCCATGCGTCGAGCCAATGTGTCGACCCGCTCGATGATACCAAGCGGGTCGACACATCCCCCTCGATCTCCAACTTGGTGGTGGCAAAGAAAAAGACGGGCGGCCTATGACCATGTATTGACCTCAGAATGGTGAACAAGGCAGTGATCCCCAACAAATATCACCTGCCCACAATGGAGGAACTGACGGCGGCGTTCCATCGCTCAAAAGTTTTTTTACAAATTGGACCTCAGCCAAGGCTACCTGCAGGTTCCCCTTCATCCAGACAGCCGCAATCTAACATCTTTCATCACCCACATGGGAGTATTCAGGTACACCCGCATACCTTTTGGCCTCAGTTTTGCCCCGAGCTGTTTTAAAAAAATCATGGCTACCATCTTCACCGGTCTCCCAGGGGTTTTGGTGTACTTGGATGACATCGTGGTGCACTGCGCGACACTGGCCTCCCACGACGCTCACCTTGATAAAGTTATGGAGGTGCTATCAAAACACGGCCTCACACACAACCGGGAGAAGTGCGTTTTGGAGCAGTGACCATTGAGTTTGTGGGTTTCCACCTGTCTGTCGAAGGCCTGAGCTCCCTCCACTTAAACGTTGAGGCGATACTGCAGCTAGCGGAACCATCATGTCCCACGCAGCCCTCATCCTTTTTGGGCATGGCAAATTTTTATGGGTGCTTTATTCCCCATTACTCAGAGACGATAGAGCCGTTACACACCCTCCTAAAGCAGGATGCACCCTGGATGTGGACCCCAGCGTGCTCCGCCATCATCAGCCAATTGAAGACACAGCTCACTTCTCCGCCAGTACTCGCCCACTTTGACCCACAAAGCCCCACGTTCATCACGTTCAACGTGGCCAACATGTCAGTAGGAGCCATTTTGTCACAACTGCAAGGAACCAAATGTCCAATAGCGTTCACCTCGAGGTTACTCACTTCAGCCGAGCAGAAATACTCTGTGGGAGAAAGGGAGGCACAGGCATGCGTTTGGGTGTGTGAATGCTGGCACATGTACCTACAGTCATGTGAAAAAATTAGGGCACCCTGTATAAAACTGCTCTCAGAAGAGGCAAGGTGAAGACCAGACACATAGATGTGCGGATAGAGGATTCAGTGCACTGCCTCCAGGAATGCTTTAACTGTACAGACTGGGAGGTGTTCACACTGGCCTGTGGGGATGATTTTGACTCTTTGGTAGACGACACATGCTCATACATGGCTTTCTGTAAAAATATGATCATTCCACTTAAACATGTCAAAATATATCCCAACAACAAGCCATGGGTTACAAAATCAGTTAGATCCTGCTTACAGAGGAAAGCACTTGCCTTTAAACAGGGGTCTGTTTCTGAGCTACAGGTTGCCACAAAAGAGCTGAAGTCAGAAATTTTAAGAGCAAAACAGAATTATAAATCAGAATTGGAAAGCAAGATGGCAACAAAGAAACTTGGTTCAGCCTGGGCCAGTATGAAAACTATTGCAGGCCTTCAGAGCACAGAGCGCAGTAATCGTGTGTTTTTAGATGGTTTTAATTCAGACACAGAGCTGGCTAATGCTCTTAATTGTTTTTATGGTTGTTTTGATTCCTCTGATTTTAGCACAGAAACCCAAGATTTTAAACAGAAACTAAAAGACAATCAGCACTTTAATATTGAGGTACAGGATATTAAAAGGGTGTTCTGTGCTGTAAAAGTGAACAAAAGTCAGGGCCCTGATAATATATGTGGGCGATTGGTAAAGTCCTGTGCACATGAACTGAGTCCTGTATTTCATTACATTTTCAATAAGTTCTTACAGACACAACATGTGCCTAAGATCTGGAAAGATGCCGTGGTTGTTCCCGTTCCAAAATCCAGCTGTCCTAAAATGGTAAACGACTTTAGACCAGTTGCTCTGACCTCAATTTTAATGAAAATTTTTGAAAAACTGATCAGATTTGAGGTCCTAAAGCAGACTGAACATGCATTGGATCCTTTGCAGTTTGCATATAGGCCTCACAAAGGAGTGGAGGATGCCACTGTCACTCTGTTTAACATGCTTTTTAAACATCTGGATTTTAATGGGACACACGCCAGGCTTTTATTTGTGGACTTTTCTTCCGCCTTTAATACAATCCAACCTCATATTTTAGTTGAAAGGCTCCTGCAACAATTTGATTTGAGCAATAATCTGGTGGGTTGGATTCTGGATTTCTTAACCAACAGGACACAGAGAGTAAGGGTCAATGGTACATTGTCTGACCAAAAGTGCTCTTCTACTGGCTCTCCTCAGGGGTGTGTGTTGTCACCACTACTCTTCATCCTGTACATAAACATGTGTTGGAGCAGACATGACAACAGACACATTATAAAGTATGCTGATGATTCAGTTATTGTCAGTCTCCTCCAGGATGGTGAGAGTGGCCACGGCCCAGTAGTTAATGACTTTGTTCACTGGTGTGAGGATTCCTACCTGCAGCTGAATATGACAAAAACTAAAGATATGATTATTGACTTTAGGAGGAAAACTCCCAGGCACAAAGTCACCGTACTAAAAGGTCAGACCACTGAATGTGTACAATCCAACAAATATCTTGGGACGATTATTGATAGCAATTTAAACTTTGAAGAGAACTGTGAAAGGGTGTGCAAAAAGGGTCAGCAACATTTGCATTGTTTGAGGAAACTTGCACGCTTCCAACTTGACCGAACCATAATGACAGTGTTTTATCAGGCTTTTATTGAATCTGTTTTATCCTTTTCTTTAGTGTCATGGTTTGGTCAGATAAAACTGAAACAGAGGAAATCCTTGGATCAGGTAGTTAGATGGTCTAGTCGTTTGCTTGGTGAGTCACAGCTGAGCCTGACATCCTTGTACACCAGACAGGTACAGAGGATTGCTACCTCCATTTTAAATGATGACTCCCACCCTTTGCACTGCCACTTTCAGCTTCTTCCCTCAAGATGGAGGTTTGCTCTCCCAAAAAGTAAAACCCAGCGCTACAAAAACAGCTTTGTTCCTGCTGCTGTCAAAGAGTTGAACAAGTTGTAACAACATCCATCCATCCATCTTCTACCGCTTTTCCGGAGGTCCGGGTCGCAGAGGCAGCAGTTCAAGCAGAGAAGCCCAGACTTCCCTCTCCCCAGCCACCTGCTCCAGCTCTTCAGAGGGGATACCAAGGCGTTCCCAGACCAGCTGGGAGACATAGTCTCTCCACCGAGTCCTGGGTCTGCCCCGGGGTCTCCTCCCAGTGGGACGTGCCTGAAACACCTCAAGTGGGAGGCGTCCAGGAGGCATCCTAATCAGATGCCCATACCACCTCAACTGACTCCTTTCAATGTGGAGGAGCAGCGGTTCTACTCTGAGCCTCTCCCGGATGACTGAGCTCCTCACCCTATCTCTGAGGGTGAGTCCAGCAATCCTACGGAGAAAGCTCATTTCAGCCGCTTGTATCCACGATCTCGTTCTTTCGGTCATTACCCAAAGCTCGTGACCATAGGTGAGAGTAGGAACGTAGATTGACTGATAAATCGACAGCTTTGTCTTAGAACTAAGCTCCCTCTTCACCACAACAGACCGGTACAACGTCCGCATCACTGCAGATGCTGCTCCAATCCATCTGTCGATCTCTCGCTCCATTCTCCCCTCACTCGTGAACAAGACCCCAAGATACTTAAACTCCTCCACTTGGGGCAGGAGCCTGTCCCCAACCCAGAGAGGACAATCCACCTTTTTCCGGCTGAGGACCATGGACTCGGACTTGGAGGTGCTGATTCTCATCCCAGCCGCTTCACACTCAGCGGCAAACCGTCCCAGCAAGAGCTGTAGGTCATTGCTGGATGAAGCCAACAGGACAACATCATCTGCAAACAACAGAGATGAGATCCTGTGGTCACCAAGCATGACACCCTCCATTCCCTGGCTGCGCCTAGAAATCCTATCCATAAAAATTATGAACAGGATCGGTGACAAAAGGCAGCCCTGGCGGAGTCCAACTCTCACTGGGAATGACTCCGACCGAGTGTTGGCAATACGAACCAAACTCTCACAACGGTCATACAGAGACCGAATAGCTCGTAACAACAAGCCCGATACCCCATACTCCCGAAGCACCTCCCACAAAAATCCACGAGGGACGCGGTCAAATGCCTTCTCCATGTCCACAAAACACATGTAAACTGGTTGGGCAAACTCCCACAAACCCTGGAGAATTCTCGAGAGGGTAAAGAGCTGGTCCGATGTGCCACGGCCAGGACGAAAACCACATTGCTCCTCCTGAATCCGAGGTTCGACCAACGGCCGGACTCTCCTCTCCAGTACCTTGGCATAGACCTTCCCAGGGAGGCTGAGGAGTGTGATCCCTCTAAAGTTGGAGCACACCCTCCGGTCCCCTTTTTTAAAGAGAGGAACCACCACCCCGGTTTGCCATGCCAAAGGCACTGCCCCCGACCTCCACGCAATGTTGCAGAGGCGTGTCAACCATGACAACCCAACAACATCCAGGGCCTTGAGGTACTCGGGGCGAATCTCGTCCACCCCTGGGGCCCGGCCACCAAGGAGATTTTTAACCACCTTGGCGACCTCAGCCCCTGTGATAGGCGAGTCATCCCCCTCGTCCCCAAACCCTGCTTCCTCTGTGGAAGGCATATCAGTGGGATTGAGGAGATCCTCGAAGTATTCCTTCCACCGCCCGACGATGTCCCCAGTCGAAGTCAACAGTATCCCATCCGCACCATACACAGTGTGGACGGGGAGCTGCTTTCCCCTCCTGAGCCGCCGGACAGTTTGCCAGAATCTCTTTGAGGCCGACCGAAAGTCTTGTTCCATGGCCTCACCAAACTCCTCCCATACCCAGGTTTTTGCTTCAGCAACCACCCGAACTGCACTCCGCTTGGCCTGCCGGTACACCTCAGCTGCTTCGGGAGTCCCACAAGCCAACCAAGCTTGATAGGACTCCTTCTTCAGCTTAATGGCCCCCCTCACCACTGGTGTCCACCACTTGGTTCGGGGGTTGCCACCACGAGATGCACCAACCACCTTGCGGCCGCAGCTCTGGGCAGCCGCTTCAACAACAGAGGTGGAGAACATGGCCCATTCAGACTCCATGTCTCCAGACTCCCTCGGAATGTGGTTGAAGTTCTTCCGGTGGTGGGAGTTGAAGACCTCCCGGACAGGGGCCTCAGCCAGACGCTCCCAGCACACCCTCACTATACGTTTGGGTCTACCAGGTCTGAATGGCTTCCTCCCCTGCCATCGGATCCAACTCACCACCAGGTGGTGATCAGTTGACAGCTCTGCACCTCTCTTTACTCGGGTGTCCAAGACATACGGTCGCAGGTCTGATGACACAATAACAAAATCGATCATCGACCTGCGACCTAGGGTGTCCTGGTGCCAGGTGCACATATGGACACCCTTATGCTTGAACATGGTGTTCGTTATGGACAGACTGTGGTTAGCACAGAAGTCCAATAACTGAACACCACTCGGGTTCAGATCGGGCAGGCCGTTCCTCCCAATCACCCCCCTCCAGGTTTCACTGTCGTTGCCCACGTGCGCATTGAAGTCCCCCAGTAGGACAATGGAGTCTCCAAGAGGAGCACCCTCCAGCACCCCAGTCACAGACTCCAAAAAGGGTGGGTACTCTGAAACATCATTTGGTGCATAGGCACAAATGATGGTCAGGACCCGTTTCCCAACCCGAAGGCGCAGGGAAGCAACCCTTTCGTCCACCGGGGAAAACTCCAATATAGAGGCAGCAAGGTGGGGCGATACAAGAATACCCACCCCTGCTCGTCGCCTCTCGCCCGGGGCAACTCCAGAAAAGGCCAAGCTCCAGCCCCTCTCCAGGAGACTGGTTCCGGAACCAGAGCTGTGTGTTGAGGTGAGGCCGACTATATCTAGCCGGTATCTCTCAACCTCGTACACCAGCTCAGGCTCCTTCCCCACCAGAGAGGTGACATTCCACGTACCAAAAGCCAGTTTAGAAAGCTTGGGATCAGTCCGCCAAGGTCTCCGCCTTTGACCGCCACCTGATCCACATAGCACCGGACCCCCATGATCCCTCCTGCAGGTGGTGAGCCCACTGGAGGGCGGACCCATGTAACTCCTTCGGGCTGAGCCCGGCCGGGTCCCATGGGTGGAAACCCGGCCACCAGACGCTAGCCTTCGAGCCCCTCCCCCAGGCCTGGCTCCAGGGTGGGGCCCCGGTAACCCCATACCGGGCGGGGTACACTGAATCCTTGATATACAATTCATGAGAGTCTGTTGGATCGTTGTTAGTCTGGCCCTTCACCCAGGACCAGTTTGTCTTGGGAGACCCTATCAGAGGCAAATTGCCCCGGACAACATAGCTCCTGGGATCACTGGGGCACGCAAACCCCCCCACCACGATAAGGTGACGATCCATGAGGGGGGTTGTAACAATATATTGTATAACAATATATTGCACATAATTTAGTTACCTATTTATTAACTCCATTTCATATTTACTTATTTTTGTAGGATTTTTATTTGGGTTCTAAATCTTTTATTGGGTTTTAGATCTTTGAGTTTTTAACCTCTTTGACTAGTCTTTAACTTTTTAATATGACCCTTCTCTCTTACCTCTGGTTTTTCTCTCATCTCTTTGTCTTTATATCCTGTTTGATGGAGCCTTGAGTATTTTTATCATGTTTATAGTCAGCTTCATGTGTGCCTGTGTTTGTGTTTATGTTGAATATAATTGTGGTTTGTAAATATGGATGTCACCAGACTGCAAAACAAATCTACCTACGGGTACAAATAAAGTAACCTGAACCTGAACCTAAGCCTGTGTTTGGCAGACTTCTTGTCCCGGACAATGCCTAACCCCACTCCGAACGGCGACCAAGACTCCCTGGAGCTGAAGCTGATCCATATGCTGCATGGGCCACTCCAAAATGATGTCTCCCTGCAACAGCTCCAGGTGGCATCTGAGCAGGACCCAACACTGACCCAGCTGCAGACCTTTGTTCACAAGGGTTGGTGTTCCACTGTGCCAGGGGCACTGGCACCCTTCCACAGTCAAGGATGATTTATCATGCTGGAACAATGTCTGCATGGCAAGAGGGCACTGCACAGTGATTCCAGAGGCACTAAAAGGCCGCTTCCTGACCATGGTAAATGAGAGCCACTTGGGCATCGTCAGAGCCAAACAACAGTGGAGGGACTCAGTCTGGTGGCCAGGCATTGACAAGAACATGGAGATCATGGTGAAAGAATGTATGCCCTGCCTAGCCAGTGGGAAAACTGGCGTGCCGCCACCTCCACCCCTGCAACCACTGCCATGGCCATCGACCCCATGGAAACACATCCAATTGGACATATGTGATGAACTGCATAGTGCCCCACAGCACCAATGCCTTCTGTTAGTGCTTACGACCTCCATTCAAAATGACCGAGGTGTTGCCCACCAGCTCAGTTACCACTGACGTAGTCACCAATTTCCTCAACTCCCTCTTCACCCACTGGGGTGTGCCGGACGCAATCACGATGGACAATGGACCACAATTCACCTGAGTGGATTTCAAGGCCTTCGTGAAAATGCAGAAAATCCTGCCGCTTCATCCAGCTCAAGGACTTTGTAAGGTGCTTGACAATCAACCTAGTATAAACAGAAAAAAAGACATCCACACACACAGTGGAATTTTCACTTTTTGGTCACTTTTGAGGCCTTCGTGAAAGAAAGGGGAATCAGACACATAAGAACCGCCTTTTACCACCCTCAGGCAAATGAGGGAGTGGAGAGATTCAATTAGACCCTCAAGAATGGCTCAGGGCACACCTAGCAGCTGGGCTCCCATTTTTGGCCGCATTACAGAGCACCCTACTGTAATACAGAGCGATGCCTCACACCACAGCGGGCAGTTCCCCGGCCCTGCTGATGCTTGGATGCAAGATGGGCCTTCCCCTGGACTGAATATGCCCCCCATCGGTCACTACTTCGGCGGAGATGTTCTCACCTAGAGGGAGGGTGGTCGAACAACAACAATGAATGAAGCAAAGGTTTGACAAGAAACATCGAGCGAAGTGACCCGGTCTCACAGTACTGGATTGGGACCCGTTTTGGACAACGCCACTGCAGATCACATCTCAGTTGGGGCCAGCCACCTTTCACCTTGCTGATGGGTCATGGTGGCATGCCAGTTGCCACAGAAGGATGACACCAACTCCAGTCTCAGATCAAGAGATGGCTGTGGACATGACAGGATTGCACGGTGGTGCAGTGGTTAGCACTGTTGCCTTACAGCTAGAAGGTTCCTGGTTCGAATCCCCAGGCTGGCAGGGGTTGGAACCTTTCTGTGTGGAGTTTGCATGTTCTCCCTGTGCTGCGTGGGTTTACTCCGGGGGCTCCGGTTTCCTCCCACAATCCAAAGACATGCATGTTAGGTTAATTGGCTGTTCTAAATTGTCCCTAGCTATCTGTTTCCTATAGGCCCTTAGAACAGAGGGTTAGTGTGATATCCTACCGTGTAGCAATGATCACACTTGAGTTATTTCTTTGGCTAACTCTGCCGTTTATTCTGCAACACACATAATATGACTGAACATGGATTCTGCGCGGGGTTTTCACACTCTTGTTCTAATGTGTCCCCTTAATAGTAGTGCTGAACAATACAGGTAGTTCCCCCTAGAGGCATGTGCCAGTAATGTTTTAAATTAGACTTGCAGTCTACCACATCCCTTCCCTCTAGATTAAACTACTTTTAATTACACTAGCCAATTATGCTAGACATCCTGGAACTCCCATTTAACCCTAAACAATCACAGTTACTTTTAACTTCTTAAACACATGTGCCATACACATAATTTCTTTCTCTTTTTTTTTTTTTTTTTACATGTATAACACACATAACAGTCTAACTGGGGAATTGGTTTGACTACCGCATCCCAGTGAGGTTCCAGGACGCATTCTTGTCCTGTGGCTGGGGAACTCACTACTGACTAAGTATAGTCCTTCAAGTAGTCTGGAGCTTTCCTAGCTCGCTGAGATCTTCTCACGGCGGGTGAGCCAACTGCAGGTGAAGACTCAGACTGCTCCACTGTTTCGGCTGCTGCAGTGCTGCCCGTAGAATCTGCAGAGACGGTTACCTCAGGTTTCACCTGAAGTGGTGGTTCGTTGATGCTCTCCTCAGGATGGGTGTCAGACAACACCTCTGGTGCCATCGGCAGGGGAATGGAGCTCCTACCATGAACTTGGTCGATGTGTCGCCTCACCACTTGTCCATGGCCTAATGTCACCTTGAATGACACAGGGCCTGTCTTTTCTGTTATTTCTCCTGGTACCCAGGCTGGTCCTGAGCCAAAGTTGCGGGTGTAGACCACTTCTCCTCCTCTCAGTATTCTCTCTCTAGCATGCATGTCATGATAACCTTTTTGTTTCTCTTGTTTGTCATGCACTTTGTTTCTGAAGTCTGGATGTATTAAGTCAAATGTTGACCTCAACTTTCTTCCCATCCATGGACCTGCGTAGTCAATGTGAATTCTTCTCCATGGTTTATCTGGAACTTCCCAGGGATGTAGTGGGGCTGCTGGAGGACTGTTCCTGTTCTCCTGGCATGCCGCACATGACTTCACAAGCGCCTCCACCTCTGCATCCATGTTGGGCCACCACATGTAACTCCTCGCCAACGCTTTCATGCGAGTGATGCCAGGGTGTGCTTGGTGTAGTTGTTGCAGTAAGGCATTCCTACCAGGTGGTGGAACAACCACGCGTCCTCCCCACAGGATACAACCTTCCTGGGTGCTGAGCTCATCCTGTCGTCGGGCATAGGGAATGAACTCAGGACTGTTCATCTTCGGCCATCCTCGCAAGATGTATTCTCGCACTCTTGCTAGAACAGGGTCTTTGTCTGTCCACTTCTTTATTTGTTGTGCGTTCACCAGGGGCACGCCGATATCTTCAAACAATAGCACTCTCTCCTCCTCCTCAGGCGTGCTGTCTCTTCCTCCATCCAAGGATAGCCTACTCATCGCGTCAGCATTCGTATGGTCCCGTCCGGCTTTGTAAACGATGGTGTACTCATACGCTGCTAATGTAACGGCCCATCTCTGAATTCTCTGAGATGTCATCTGGGGTATGGCTCTCATTTCACTGAACAGTGAAATTAGTGGCTTGTGGTCAGTCACTATAGCGAACTGTCTCCCATACAGGTATTTGTGGAACTTTTTTACACCAAATACTACTGCAAGGCCCTCCTTGTCTAGCTGGGAGTAGTTTTTCTCAGCTGCACTAAGAGTTCTTGAGACGAACCCTATGGGTCTCTCTGAGCCATCCTCCATACGATGAGAGAGTACAGCACCCACACCGTAGGGTGATGCGTCACACGCCAGGATGAGTGGTTTGTTTGAATCATAGTGCACTAACACACTACAGGACTGAAGTAGCGCTTTGGACTCTTCAAACGCCTTCTGCTGCTTGACCCCCCATGACCATTTTTCTTCCTTCTTAAGTAAGGTATGTAGTGGTGCCAGCAGCGTGGAGAGCTTTGGGAGGAACCTATGGTAATAGTTCAACAAGCCCAGGTAGGCTTTTAACTCAGTAACATTTTGTGGCTCAGGCGCCTCCGCAATGGCTTCCACTTTGTCTGTTAGAGGGTGTAGACCACTGGCGTTGATCTTGTGGCCTAGGAACACCACCTCTTTTCCCATGAACTCACACTTGCTTCTTTTCAACCTCAGACCGCTTTTCTCCAACCGTTGAAGCACTTCCTCCAGCGTTTTCAGATGTTCTTGTTCATTTGGTCCTGTACAAAGGATGTCATCCAAATAAATGGTAACATTCGGAATTCCACCTAGGATGCCCTCCATAGTTCTCTGGAATATAGCAGGACTGGAAGCTACTCCAAATGGTAAGCGTGTGTAGGTATATAAGCCTTTGTGTGTATTGATGGTTACATACTTTCTTGATTCTTCTTCCAGGACTACTTGTTGGTAGGCGTGACTCATGTCTAATTTCGTGAAGTGTCGGCCGCCATTCAGCTGTGCGAAGAGGTCCTCCTCTTTAGGAATTGGATACTGATCCACCCGTGATGCTCGATTGACAGTGAGTTTGTAATCTCCACATATTCTAATGGAGCCATCCGGCTTTCTCACTGGGACTATGGGTGCCGCCCATTCTGCAACCTGCACTGGCTCAATGATCTTGTCATCCAGCAGCCTCTGTAGCTCGCTTTCAACCAGTGGCTTGACTGCATAGGGTACCGGTCGGGGTTTGCAGAATCGTGGTTGGGCCTCCTTGTCCACATTAATCTTTGCAGTGACACCTTTTAGCTGTCCTACGCCTTCTTTGAACACCTCAGCGTGTCTTTCGAGGATCTCCTCCAGCTGCAATTTGGGCTGAGATTCCACTTTATTCACCAACTGATCAATCATGGCCAGTTCTTGTAGCCAACTTCGCCCTAGTAGATTTGGTCCTTCGCTCCCAACTACTACTACAGGTAAGTCCTTTTCTTTGTTTTCGTGTTGCACCTTCACTTGTGCCATGCCTAGCACGTCTAGCTTCTCTCCTGTGTATGTTTTTAATTTTAATGAACAGGGATTTAATTCTGCTGTGTCTGTTTTCTTCCACAGTTGTGTATATTGCTGTTTACTTAATATGGTTACTCCACAGCCTGTATCAACTTCAAATGTTACTTTCATTCCATTAACATTCATGGTACGCGTGATGGGCGCTACCTTGGTCAGCTCCTCTGACGTGTTGTAAATTGTGTGAAAATCCATGTCTTCTGTATCACTTTCTCCCTCCCCTCTCAGTTGATTCGCTCGCTGTTCCTTTCCTGGGCCCTTGTTTTCATACTTTTGCCCATTAACTGTCGCTTTCAGCACCTGTGCGCTGTCCACCTTTATTCTACATGCTTTCTTAATGTGCCCTCGCTTGCCACAATTATGACACAGCTCAGTGGCAAATTTGCACTCGGCGGCATTGTGCTGGCCTTTGCAGCGATAACAACTGGGGAATTTGTGCTGAGTTTTGTCAGTCAACACTTTGTGGACACCTACTTGGGTCTTAGGCACACGAACATGCGTTGCTGTGTCCTCTGTTAGCTTCCCTTGCATCTCTCTCACATCTTTAGATGCTGTTTCCATCGCTTGGCATAATTCCAAAGCCTTTGCAAAAGTGAGTTTTGTTTCAGATAAAAGTCGCCGTTGCATTCGGTCATCTTTCACTCCACACACAAGTCTGTCTCTTAACATTTCTTCCAATGAGTCTTTGTAATCACAGTGCAGTGTTAATTTCTTCAATTCTGCCACATACTCTGCTATGGACTCAGTGTTCCTCCTTATGCGTGAATTAAATTTGAATCGTTGCACGATTTCACTCGGTTTGGGGCTGAAGTGCTTCTGAAGCTCCGCAGTAAGCTGGTCGTACGTTTTATCTTTCGGTAATGCAGGGCTTATTAAATTTCTCAACAAGCTGTAAGTAGTTGCACCAACTCCACTCAACAGTACAGCCTTCCTTTTGTCTGGCTCCTCAATGTCATTAGCTTGGAAGAAAAAGTCCAACATTTCACTATATTCTTCCCATGACTGAGTCGAGTTATCAAAAGGGGTTACCGTTCCGATTACAGCCGCCATTGCTCGTCGTGGTGGGGAAACCTCGTTTTTCCTCCTCTGAACTTGCACTCGAACTACTGGAGTCACTTGAGTTCGCCACACTCGCAATGTTCTCTGTTTCTCGCCGCTGATTTTTTTCTTTTAATCCTCGTCGCCAATTGTGTGATATCCTACCGTGTAGCAATGATCACACTTGAGTTATTTCTTTGGCTAACTCTGCCGTTTATTCTGCAACACACATAATATGACTGAACATGGATTCTGCGCGGGGTTTTCACACTCTTGTTCTAATGTGTCCCCTTAATAGTAGTGCTGAACAATACAGGTAGTTCCCCCTAGAGGCATGTGCCAGTAATGTTTTAAATTAGACTTGCAGTCTACCACAGTTAGTATTAGTGAAAGCGCTTTGAGTGGTCTTTGTGACTAGAAAAGCGCTATATAAGTGCAGGTTAGTTAGTTAGTTAGTTAGTAGGATTGAGCTGGGACTTCGGCGACACAGGACCCACAACTCCCGAGGAGCGTCCACTGGAGCCTACAGTGGCAGCGCAGCCTGAGTGCCTTGCGGCCCGGGTTCAGCAGAGATCCCGCCACTTAAAGGACTTTGTGACTAGCTTTTGATATATTGAACTTGAGTGTAGCAAGGACGTGACCGACAACAATGGCAGAGTAATCCACTCGGTCACATAGGCACACCTGTAGTCTACCCGGGTGCCCAGGTAGTTGTATATAGTTTTTTGGGGGGGTTTTAAAGGGGGAGGGGGTAAATGTGGTATTTGGATGTGGTGTCTTGCCGTAGGTGAGGAACAGTCCATTCTTAGGTGCAGTGATGAGAAATCATAACAGTCAGTTTTAAAGAAATAAAACTAGGTGGTGTGAAATAATTAAAATTCTTAATTGTGATGAATGTCCCAAATAGGGTTAGTAGTAATAATACTTCATAATCCTTCAACGCCCTCCCCCATTTCCCCATGTCAGGTCCAGCATACAGTACGTAAGACAATTTAAATATGAGCAGACCTTTTGGCAAAATAAATGTGTTTGACACAACAAGGCAGTCATATACAGTATCTGTTGTGCTTGCCAAGCTGCTGGGCAGGCCAGAGTAAATAAAAATCCCAAATAAAGCATTGATTTTTTTTTGATTAATTGTGATCAAAAATTATTTTTTTTCAATGTATACCTTGAACTTGTTGTCAAAAATGACAACTATCCAGAATATTCTCCAAAAAAGTCAAAAAGTACTGCAGAAACACGACAAGAAACGTGCAACCACTTACTACACCAGTTGCTGTCTTATTTGTTAGCTTCAGCTTTGCTGTTTAGGCCTTTACATACCCCACAAGAAGAGACTGAACAAAATGATGTCATTCTGTTCTTGCAGCCCTGGTTTGGGAGATCTTGCAGCTTGTTCTTGACACATCATCTGGGCAGAACTTTTTTCTTGTGTGGTGTCCAAGAAATGTTGTGTGACTGGCCAGAAATTTGAATTTCCGATTAGTTTTGCACTTGAGTTCCTTGTGAAGTATGAAATGTCCTGGCGCCTTCTTGTCACCTCAAGAAAAAGAACAAATTTCTCTGTTCTTGTGGAGTATGTACAGGCCTTTAGCCTTCCTTGTTTGCTGCCTTAGCCTCTTCTCTCCAGTGTTCAGGTTGAGATTGTGCATTAATACGGTTCATCTGTCCACAAATTATGACAGCAATACTCCAGTGAACTGATCACAACACCCAGAATTAAACAAAGTGAGACATCTGGGCGGTAGATTTGAAGTGCCACAGACTGTCCACAAGAAATGGTAGCTTTCGAAACTTCTTTTTTTCTCATTCCACCCTGCTGTTTTCGTCCGTCCAATCAAAAAAAATTGTCAATGTTAAGGTAACAAGGTTAATACAATAACTGACACCACTAAAGAAAAAGCATAACAACTACAAAGCTGTGGCTAGTTATAGCGCTAAGTGATTAGCAATTTCAGAAAAGCAGTCGCCACAGTTAGTGGTTACTGTCAAATCCTTATAAAAGCAAAACAAACATGGCTGCTAACATTAACTGGGTTTCGACTGCTTAAATCTTTGTCAGAAAAATTGCTGTATGAACTACATTCATCACTTCCAGCGCCACACGAGTCGGCTGCCTTTTTGCAACAGCGGCTCAATTCTGAGTTTTTTCTTTACACACTTTACACATCACGGAAACACAGATCGCCCCAAATGTCTCCCGAGCCGGCGGACGGAGCCACTGTTTACAGCAGGAGACGGTACAGCAGGGAATAGCTGCTTGGACTTAATCGCCACTCGGTGCTAACGGAAAAACTTTATGTACCGGGAGAAATAAGGCGAAAACGACGTGGTTGTCGGGCTGGTGTTAGACAGCGGACAAGGAGTATAAGTTACAGACCCACCCTCCCATCCTTTGTTATGGGGAATGTATGTTCTATATTGGGAAAGGTAGATGAGCTAGCGGCTATCTCCCACTACGACAGCTTATACTGGGAATGCTCCCTCCTTTTGTTTACCGAGTCGTGGCTATCTGAACTAGTAGCAGATGCTAACATTGAGCTGGAGGGTTTCCTCGCGATACGGGCAGACCGAACACCAGACAGTGGCAAAGCAAGGGGCGGTGGAGTGATGATCTATGTTAATAACAACTGGTGCAGACCGGGACACATCACTGTTAAACACCAGCACTGCAGCAAAGACATTGAGTTGCTAGCTGTTAGCATGCGGCCTACATATCTCCCGAGGGAATACTCACACATGATCTGCATTGTTATTTATGCAAATCCGACGGCGAACGCTGGGACAGCGTGTGACGTCATCCACTCAGTAACTGGCAGGCTGCAGACAGAACACCCAGATGCTCTTCTCCTCATCTCAGGCGATTTCAACCATGTTTCACTGTCTCCCATTCTACCCACGTTTACCCAGTATGTCACATGCCACACTAGAGACAATAAAACACTGGACTTATTCTACGCAAACACTAAGGAGGCGTACACCTCATCACAACTCCCCCCACTCGGGAGATCGGATCACAACTTGGTTCATCTCCGGCCGGTGTACAAACCCCTAGTACACAGACAACCTCCGGCCATGCGCACAGTGAAGTTATGGTCTGAGGGGGCAATGGACACTCTAAAGGGCTGTTTTGAAACCACCGCCTGGGAGCAGCTCTGCGATCCACATGGTGAGGACATCGATGGCCTTACTCACACCATCATGGACTACATCAGCTTCTGTGTGGACAACACCGTTCCCACCAAGACCATACGGTGTTGCTCAAACAACAAACCCTGGATCAACCCTGAGATAAAAACACTTCTGAGAGAGAAGAAGAGGATCTTCAGGTCGGGGAACAGGGAGATGCTGAAGTCCGTACAGAGGGAGCTGAGGAGAAAGATCAGAGAAGACAAGGACAGCTTCAGGAAGAAGATGGAGGACAAGCTGCAGCAGAGCGACATCAGCGGGGTCTGGAGAAACCTTAAAACCATCTCTGGGCTCCAGAATACCTCCCCCCAGGCCACGGGGGGCAGGGAGTGGGCGAACAATCTGAATCTGTTTTTTAATAGGTTTGACCAACCGCCCTCCCCCCCGACTGCACAACAACCACTGCTGCCACTGAAGACATCAAGTCCTGCTGCCCACTCCCCACTCCACCATCACCCCCCCACTCCCAACACACAGCCCCCCAACCTGACCCTCACTAAGACCCAGGTGAGGACGGAGCTGAGGAAGATCAAGGCGAGGAAGGCGTCGGGACCGGACGGCATCAGTGCAAAGCTCCTCAAGTCCTGTGCAGACCAGCTGTGTGGGATTGTGGAGTACATCTTCAAGCTGAGCCTGAAGCTGGGGAGGGTACCACAGCTGTGGAAAACATCTTGTGTGGTGCCTGTACCAAAGACTTCCCACCCCAAAGATTTGAACAGCTACAGATCAGTGGCCCTGAAGTCCCACTTGATGAAGACCCTGGAGAGACTGCTCCTTGCTCACCTCCGCCCCCTGGTGGGGCCAGCGATGGATCCACTCCAGTTCGCCTACCAGCATGGTATTGGGGTGGAGGATGCGGTCATCTTCCTCCTTCACACTCTTCACTGTTCTTCACTTCACTGTTCCACCTGGAGAAGCCCGGGAATACAGTGAGGATCATGTTCTTTGACTTCTCCAGTGCTTTCAACACCATCCAACCGATGATCCTGAAGGACAAGTTGCTGTGCGCAGGGGTGGACCAGCACCTGTCATCATGGATCCTGGACTACCTCACAAACCGGCCACAGTTTGTGAGAACCCGGGACTGTGTGTCCGACACGATCATCGGTAGCACGGGGGCCCCCCAGGGAACGGTTTTGGCTCCCTTCCTGTTCACCCTTTATACTGCGGACTTCTCACACAACACAACACACTGCCATCTACAGAAGTTCTCTGACGACTCTGCGATCGTTGGCCTCATCTACAACGGAGATGAAGCTGAGTATAGAGGGCTTATCCAGGACTTTGTGGACTGGTGCCATCGGAACTGCCTCCAGATCAATGCGAGGAAAACTAAGGAGCTGGTGGTGGACTGCCGCAGGCAAGGACAACCCCTCACAGCACCAGTAAACATCCAGGGAACAGACATTGAGATGGTGACATCCTACAAGTACCCGGGTGTTCATCTGAACAATAAACTAGACTGGTCACACAATACTGATGCACTCTACAAGAAGGGACAGCGCAGGCTGTTCCTACTGAGGAGACTCAGGTCTTTTGGTGTACAAGGGGCGCTGCTGAAGAATCAGAATCAGAATCAGAATCAGATTTATTGCCATTGTTCATGTAGTACACAAACTAGGAATTTGTCTCGGTGCCATGCTGCAACATTAAAAACATGAAGAGATAAAGAGATAAACTAAAAAAACTAAAAGACTAAAAACATGCAATAAGTGTAGAATAATAAGTAATAATAATAACAATAATAATAATAATAATAATAATAATAATAATAATAATAATAATAATAATAATGAGTAATACTAGTCAAGGCAAATTTTAAAAAATTAGCAAGTAGCAGATAATATGGGGTACCACAGTGCAGTCAACAATGCAACAGAAAAACAGTGATGAACGACATGAGCTGCTGTATATAGTGCACAAGAGTCAATAAGTCAGACTGTATAACCTAAGCAGGGCTGCTCGCAGAGATAGCAAAAAGACGTGACAACCTAATAGTATTGAATGCAAAAGACGCAATAGACTTACACAATGGTCCCCTCCGGTATACAACTAGGAAAATACCGGTAGCTACGGAGGGTGACAATATGTATGGGTACATAATCATACCATGTAGGATAACTAAGTCGACGGTTATGCTGTTTCATTCCATCTAGCTGCAATGCTCCGCACTGTGTGTGTTTGTATATTTATATATTTATTCCATCTAGCTACAGTGCTCCGCACTGTATGTGTTTATATATTTACATATTTATTCCATCTAGCTACAACGCTCCGCACTGTGTGTGTTTATATATTTGCATGTTTGTTCCATCTAGCTGCAATGCTCCGCACTGTGTGTTTATATATTCATATATTTATTCCATCTAGCTACAACGCTCCACACTGTGTGTGTGTTTATATATTCACATATTTATTCCATCTAGCTACAATGCTCCGCACTGTGTTTATATGTTCATATATTTATTCCATCTAGCTACAATGCTCCACACTGTGTGTGTGTTTATATATTCACATATTTATTCCATCTAGCTACAATGCTCTGCACTGTGTGTGTTTATATATTCATATATTTATTCCATCTAGCTACAACGCTCCACACTGTGTGTGTGTTTATATATTCACATATTTATTCCGTTTAGCTACAATGCTCCGCACTGTGTGTTCATATGTTCATATATTTATTCCATCTAGCTGCTATGCGCCGCATCGTGTGTCTATATATTTATGTTTATATGTACATATGTTTTCTTGCTGCTCTTGTTTTTTTCTTGCCTTCTGATTGTTGCTCTGAGTGTTGCTATCCCTGTGCTGTTGCAATCCTTGAATTTCCCCATTGTGGGACTAATAAAGGCTTATCTTATCTTATCTTATTCTGTTATTTCTTTATGAAAGCCAAACAACAACTGGGCAGCACCACAGCTGGAGCGCAGCTGGAGCCATGAGGTGGATCATTCTGGTCTTTGGCCTGGAGCTAGTGAGTCGACATTTACATTATACCTCAGAAAGACCGAGTTTTACACTGAAATTGCTGTATTTCTTGCGTTTCTGTAAAGTAATTTTGGTGGATTTGTATTCACTCCACAGGCTGGTGCCAGACTAACAGGTGAAACAGGTGGGTTACACTGACTCACCGCCCACTTTATTAGGTACACCATGCTAGTAACGGGTTGGACCCCCTTTTGCCTTCAGAACTGCCTCAATTCTTCGTGGCATAGATTCAACAAGGTGCTGGAAGCATTCCTCAGAGAGTTTGGTCCATATTGACATGATGGCATCACACAGTTGGCGCAGATTTGTCGGCTGCACATCCATGATGCGAATCTCCCGTTCCACCACATCCCAAAGATGCTCTATTGGATTGAGATCTGGTGACTGTGGAGGCCATTTCAGTACAGTGAACTCATTGTCATGTTCAAGAAACCAGTCTGAGATGATTCCAGCTTTATGACATGGCGCATTATCCTGCTGAAAGTAGCCATCAGAAGTTGGGTACATTGTGGTCATAAAGGGATGGACATGGTCAGCAACAATACTCAGGTAGGCTGTAGCGTTGCAACGATGCTCAATTGGTACCAAGGGGCCCAAAGAGTGCCAAGAAAATATTCCCCACACCATTACACCACCACCACCAGCCTGAACCATTGATACAAGGCAGGATGGATCCATGCTTTCATGTTGTTGACGCCAAATTCTGACCCTACCATCCGAATGTCGCAGCAGAAATCGAGACTCATCCGACCAGGCAACGTTTTTCCAATCTTCTATTGTCCAATTTCGATGAGCTTGTGCAAATTGTAGCCTCAGTTTCCTGTTCTTAGCTGAAAGGAGTGGCACCCGGCGTGGTCTTCTGCTGCTGTAGCCCATCTGCCTCAAAGTTCGACGTACTGTGCGTTCAGAGATGCTCTTCTGCCTACCTTGGTTGTAACGGGTGGTTATTTGAGTCACTGTTGCCTTTCTATCAGCTCGAACCAGTCTGGCCATTCTCCTCTGACCTCTGGCATCAACAAGGCATTTCCGCCCACAGAACTGCCGCTCACTGGATATTTTTTCTTTTTCGGACCATTCTCTGTAAACCCTAGAGATGGTTGTGCGTGAAAATCCCAGTAGATCAGCAGTTTCTGAAATACTCAGACCAGCCCTTCTGGCACCAACAACCATGCCACGTTCAAAGTCACTCAAATCACCTTTCTTCCCCATACTGATGCTCGGTTTGAACTGCAGGAGATTGTCTTCACCATGTCTACATGCCTAAATGCACTGAGTTGCCGCCATGTGATTGGCTGATTAGAAATTAAGTGTTAACGAGCAGTTGGACAGGTGTACCTAATAAAGTGGCCGGTGAGTGTATATTAAAGGGAACATATTTTAGCAATAATTTTTTTTTATTACTTATTTTGTACCTGTAGGTAGATTTGTTTTGCATTCTGGTGACAAGCCACCAGCTGCCGGTCACTGCGTGCGCAAGCGCCCCGTATCCCTAACCTGCATGTTTTTGGAATGTGGGAGGAAACCGGAGAAATCCCGGAGTAAACCCACGCAACACGGGGAGAACATGCAAACTCCACACAGATCACCGTTGGCCAGGGGCAGGGATCGAACCCACAATCTCACGATCCCCGCAATCCTCCGGCTGAGGGTAAACTGTGCTGCCACAGTGCTAACCACTGCGCCACCATGCAGCCGTGGGTTTGTGGAGTGGTTGTCAGTGTACAAACACACCCCTGTCACTTTATTAGGGTGCACTTTGGTCTCATTCTGTGAGCCATTCACAACAGCCTTGGCTCTCATGTGAGAACTGGAGCTCAGTGGAAAGATCCCCCCTCCCCCCCCCAGCTAGACTTGAGCTTTGGAAGCCACACATGGACAGTGTAACTAGCCTAGTTAGCTTAGCTTACCTATGGTGGCTTTAATAGCTACTCTATATATATTCTTCTCACCCCATGACACAATTGTGTTCCCAGCTCGTTTATTACTTCACACTTCATCATATGTCTAGTTTTCAGGTATTATTCTGGCTTGTTTTGTTATATTTTTGCTGGTATAGCCCTGTAATCACACCAGTAGATATGCTAGCAGAGTTAGTCTAGCTTATTAGAGACCACAAGGGGTCCCCTCTTGACACCAGTAGAACGGTGCCTACTAAAACATGGAACGAACGGTACGGTACAGAATAGGGCTGTGTGATATGACGATATACTGTATATTGGATGACGATGTAAAAATATCTATCGATTCATAGAATACTCTATCATTCATATCATGATTTAAAATACACATACTCCCGTTTCTTCAGCAAAGCTCCTCACACACGACTTATCAGCGCCTCGCTAACCTCGTTTTAATAGGAGGTAAGTAACATTAAAACCATGTCTAATCACAAAACAGCAAATACTAAATGACAATGTTAAGTTATGCTGATGGGAAACATTACAGTGTATCAGACCATTGTTTCTTTGGTTTAAATTACTGTTGAGTTTCTGAGTTTTGTCTGAAAAAAAATTTATTAAAGCTGCAAAGTGCATAATTGTGGCACATACACGCAAAATAAATAAATTAAAACAGGTCGGAGGAGCAAGTTGGCCCTTAATGTAATTTATTTGACTTCTAATAATTCTAATTAGTCAAGTAGCAATAATGACTAAAGTTAAAGTCTACAGATGTATTTTATTACCTTTGTGTCTTTGATTTTCAGATCATGACCAATCTGAAATATTTTTTACTAAGAAGCAAACGGGTTAAATCAGGCCAGAATAGCAGGCATCAGGCTATGGATCTACACTTAAATTTTCAGTGATTTAAACTAACAGCTAATTTAAATCTGTAGATGGAAGTGATGGGTAATTTCCTCATTTTCAGATATTTTTTGATATTATGATTTTTTTTTTTTTTTTTTTTTACTTTTTTCCTCTGGCTTAGGAAATATTTAACTTATTGATGTTTACTTTTTATTATTCTTATGATATGATTTAGAAGAAAAATCTCAAATTTATGAGAATAAAGTCTCAAATGCACATTAAAAATAATTTTGTAACAACACTAAAATTATGAGGGGAAAAAGTGCATGTTTAAAAAAGTTTTTAAAAAATTGTCCTTTTTATGTGATTATCTAAACTTTAGAATTTACAGAGAATGCATATCATGACATATATTGTTATGATATAAGATTACTTGTATTGTAATTTGAAATTTTGGTCATATTGCACAGCCCTAGTACAGAATGTCCTGAATGTGTTCCGTACATACTCCGTACAGGATGTCAATCGATCCTGCCTGCTGTCAGTTCTATGTCAATGTGCCTTCATCATGAGCCACAGTCCGCACTTTGCACTGAGCATATTCCGTACATATACCACACATGTTCTGTCCCTAACAGCTGTAAATAGAAAATGCAAATATCAATAAATACATGCAATAAGAATTAAGGAACATACTGTAATGTTTGTTGGTTGTCAGATTGCCTGGTTGTGTTCGTTGATTCATCATTAATCCAGGCAGTCAGCCAAGAAAACGTGGTTGATGCCATGCATGTGTGTGTGTGGCCACATAAGTTATTTTAATTTTTTTTCCCAGTAGGTCCTGTTTTATATATATATATAAAAAAAATCCTTTATAAACAAACTGTATATGATGCCTGTGTTTTTCTAGCGTTCCGTATGGAATATTCAATATCTACAGAACATGTGTGGTCCATTAACTAGCAGGACCACTACTGAACATGTACATTTAAGAAATGTTATATTTTCATGTTAGTAAAACACTTGAGTTAGCAGGACTAGTTAGCATTCCATATGGAATGTTCCATATCCAACATTCCAAGTACATGTTTGTAAAACACTCAAGACCGCTAGCTAGTAGGACCACAAACTAGTAGGACTGCTAGAGTTCCATAAGAAATGTTCCATATCTACGGCACTTGAGAATGGCAGTGTCCAGAACATGTATGGAATGTTATGTACTGAATGCTCTGTACGGAATGCAGACAAAACATTCTGTGCCATACCGTCTGTTCCATGTTTTAGTAATCTCCCAATATCCTTGATCCCAGCCTGATCATGTCCCAGCACTTGACAATATATATGGTGTCTGTACATTATTCTAGATCATCATAGTTCATCATATTCTGACCAGGGCGGCTCTTCTACCAGCAGTTGTTAGCTGCAGCTAACAGAGCCAGACATTCACTCATTAAAGCCCATTTCTGTGCTCACTGTGATCCACAACTGGTGATATCTTACAAACCAGTGAAACCCCAAACCCTGCTCCCAGTAATGTTTTAGTTGAATTTTTACTCTCCCACATTCAGCCAATCATTTGTTAGCTCAGGCTTAGTCAACAATTGGAACTAGTCATCTTCAATTAGCCAAATGCTCTGGCCTAAACCAGACATCTTGGAAGTGACAAGAAAGAGGAAGTGAGGTGATCTTTGGCTCTTTAGCATTTAAAGAAAAATGTACTGAAACAAGAAGATGAACAAGGGTGTTTAATCCAGGAAAAAATGGTTTTATAGTATTTAATTCCTGGGGAATTTTGAACAAATCATTTCATGGACATTTTATTAGAGGGGTCATTGACTGAGAAATGGTGTGTTTGTAGGTTTTAACTGTCTGAAATGTGTCTATTGGTCACGTAATTATCAATAGCGGCTCATGGGTGATCCCACCGAGGAGGCAAATTACTCATGAGCAGACACACACCTATACGTACTTGCAAGGAGCCCGAGTCTTTAACTCCACAGATATTAAATGCAGCTCCTGCAAAGCCCCAAGAAAACATCACTATGCTGACCAACAGGCTATTCAAGACAACACAACACCAGCCTCATTTTAACTCACCGGTTACCGTGTCTTCACATGGATCTGGATAAATCATCCTGTCATCAAATCCAGTTTTAATTTAGGCTAGCAGAGCATTGCTAAGCAAGTTAGCTCCACTCTTCCAGATATCCTGCTGAGCGCTATCCAGCTGCATCCTCATTTCTTTATCATCTCCAGTTTAGGGGAAGGCCTTGGACTGTTTTTATCTGAAGCTGGTGTTCAAATTGACATTGTCAAAAGACGGACTGTGATTGTTTAGACGCTCGCCTGTTTTGTTTGTTTTCAATGCAAGGAGATAGTGAATTTTCCATACGGACAAATACAAACTGATTTCTGACTGGCTAAATGATTTCAGAAAGTATTCTTGCCTCCTTAGTTACAAAAACAAAGTAATTTCTGATTGGCTGATTAATGTCCCCACAGTGGCAAACCCATTTTTAACTCCTGCAGACTTCTGACAGGATTCTGACTACATGTTACACAATAATATACATATAATATCAAATGCATTTATTATCACAATGTTTGAATCGTTTCTTCTCCTTTTCTTCTCAAATTTCTGAGGAAGCTCCACCTCCTTTGCCTCCTCCCACGAGCTGCCACTGGTAATTATCCGGAAAAATATCAAAACAGTCAATTCTTTAAAAAAAAAAAAAACAACAAAAAAACACACAGCCTTTATTTTGTTTTTCTCTCCCAGAAACTCCAGAAATGTTGTTGACTGTTCCGGGTAAATCGTATACGTCATGATTCGACAAAGCCAGCCCACCACTGTCCTTGAGATCCGTCCACTGCTCTATTATTTGCCCACCTAGCTGTCTGTCATGTAGATGGAAAGGGCGCTAAAGGTAGCCTGTTAGCACCTGAGCTATTATCCCCCCAGCTAACACTGACACGAGGAGGCTTGCACCAAGCGTGGCTTACATTATTATTTTCCTCATGTGATATCCTACCGTGTAGCAATGATCACACTTGAGTTATTTCTTTGGCTAACTCTGCCATTTATTCTGCAACACACATAATATGACTGAACATGGATTCTGCGCGGGGTTTTCACACTCTTATTCTGATGTGTCCCCTTAGTAGTAATGCTAAACAATACAGGTAGTTCCCCCTAGAGGCATGTGCCAGTAATGTTTTAAATTAGACTTGCAGTCTACCACATCCCTCCCCTCTAGATTAAACTACTTTTAATTACACTAGCCAATTATGCTAGACATCCTGGAACTCCCATTTAATCCTAAACAATCACAGTTACTTTTAACTTCTTAAACACATGTGCCATACATATAATTTCTTTCTCTTTTCTTTTCTTTTTTTTTTTTTTTTTTTTTCACATGTATAACACACATAACAGTCTAACTGGGGAATTGGTTTGACTACCGCATCCCAGTGAGGTTCCAGGACGCATTCTTGTCCTGTGGCTGGGGAACTCACTACTGACTAAGTATAGTCCTTCAAGTAGTCTGGAGCTTTCCTAGCTCGCTGAGATCTTCTCACGGCGGGTGAGCCAACTGCAGGTGAAGACTCAGACTGCTCCACTATTTCGGCTGCTGCAGTGCTGCCCGTAGAATCTGCAGAGACGGTTACCTCAGGTTTCACCTGAAGTGGTGGTTCGTTGATGCTCTCCTCAGAATGGTTGTTAGACAACACCTCTGGTGCCATCGGCAGGGGAATGGAGCTCCTACCATGAACTTGGTCAATGTGTCGCCTCACCACTTGTCCATGGCCTAATGTCACCTTGAATGACACAGGGCCTGTCTTTTCTGTTATTTCTCCTGGTACCCAGGCTGGTCCTGAGCCAAAGTTGCGGGTGTAGACCACGTCTCCTTCTCTCAGTATTCTCTCTCTAGCATGCATGTCATGATAACCTTTTTGTTTCTCTTGTTTGTCATGCACTTTGTTTCTGAAGTCTGGATGTATTAAGTCAAATGTTGACCTCAACTTTCTTCCCATCCATGGACCTGCGTAGTCAATGTGAATTCTTCTCCATGGTTTATCTGGAACTTCCCAGGGATGTAGTGGGGCTGCTGGAGGACTGTTCCTGTTCTCCTGGCATGCCGCACATGACTTCACAAGCGCCTCCACCTCTGCATCCATGTTGGGCCACCACATGTAACTCCTCGCCAACGCTTTCATGCGAGTGATGCCAGGGTGTGCTTGGTGTAGTTGTTGCAGTAAGGCATTCCTACCAGGTGGTGGAACAACCACGCGTCCTCCCCACAGGATACAACCTTCCTGGGTGCTGAGCTCATCCTGTCGTCGGGCATAGGGAATGAACTCAGGACTGTTCATCTTCGGCCATCCTCGCAAGATGTATTCTCGCACTCTTGCTAGAACAGGGTCTTTGTCTGTCCACTTCTTTATTTGTTGTGCGTTCACCAGGGGCACGCCGATATCTTCAAACAATAGCACTCTCTCCTCCTCCTCAGGCGTGCTGTCTCTTCCTCCATCCAAGGGTAGCCTACTCATCGCGTCAGCATTCGTATGGTCCCGTCCGGCTTTGTAAACGATGGTGTACTCATACGCTGCTAATGTAACGGCCCATCTCTGAATTCTCTGAGATGTCATCTGGGGTATGGCTCTCATTTCACTGAACAGTGAAATTAGTGGCTTGTGGTCAGTCACTATAGCGAACTGTCTCCCATACAGGTATTTGTGGAACTTTTTTACACCAAATACTACTGCAAGGCCCTCCTTGTCTAGCTGGGAGTAGTTTTTCTCAGCTGCACTAAGAGTTCTTGAGACGAACCCTATGGGTCTCTCTGAGCCATCCTCCATACGATGAGAGAGTACAGCACCCACACCGTAGGGTGATGCGTCACACGCCAGGATGAGTGGTTTGTTTGAATCATAGTGCACTAACACACTACAGGACTGAAGTAGCGCTTTGGACTCTTCAAACGCCTTCTGCTGCTTGACCCCCCATGACCATTTTTCTTCCTTCTTAAGTAAGGTATGTAGTGGTGCCAGCAGCGTGGAGAGCTTTGGGAGGAACCTATGGTAATAGTTCAACAAGCCCAGGTAGGCTTTTAACTCAGTAACATTTTGTGGCTCAGGCGCCTCCGCAATGGCTTCCACTTTGTCTGTTAGAGGGTGTAGACCACTGGCGTTGATCTTGTGGCCTAGGAACACCACCTCTTTTCCCATGAACTCACACTTGCTTCTTTTCAACCTCAGACCGCTTTTCTCCAACCGTTGAAGCACTTCCTCCAGCGTTTTCAGATGTTCTTGTTCATTTGGTCCTGTACAAAGGATGTCATCCAAATAAATGGCAACATTCGGAATTCCACCTAGGATGCCCTCCATAGTTCTCTGGAATATAGCAGGACTGGAAGCTACTCCAAATGGTAAGCGTGTGTAGGTATATAAGCCTTTGTGTGTATTGATGGTTACATACTTTCTTGATTCTTCTTCCAAGACTACTTGTTGGTAGGCGTGACTCATGTCTAATTTCGTGAAGTGTCGGCCGCCATTCAGCTGTGCGAAGAGGTCCTCCACTTTAGGAATTGGATACTGATCCACCCGTGATGCTCGATTGACAGTGAGTTTGTAATCTCCACATATTCTAATGGAGCCATCCGGCTTTCTCACTGGGACTATGGGCGCCGCCCATTCTGCAACCTGCACTGGCTCAATGATCTTGTCATCCAGCAGCCTCTGTAGCTCGCTTTCGACCAGTGGCTTGACTGCATAGGGTACCGGTCGGGGTTTGCAGAATCGTGGTTGGGCCTCCTTGTCCACATTAATCTTTGCAGTGACACCTTTTAGCTGTCCTAAGCCTTCTTTGAACACCTCAGCGTGTCTTTCGAGGATCTCCTCCAGCTGCAATTTGGGCTGAGATTCCACTTTATTCACCAACTGATCAATCATGGCCAGTTCTTGTAGCCAACTTCGCCCTAGTAGATTTGGTCCTTCGCTCCCAACTACTACTACAGGTAAGTCCTTTTCTTTGTTTTCGTGCTGCACCTTCACTTGTGCCATGCCTAGCACGTCTAGCTTCTCTCCTGTGTATGTTTTTAATTTTAATGAACAGGGATTTAATTCTGCTGTGTCTGTTTTCTTCCACAGTTGTGTATATTGCTGTTTACTTAATATGGTTACTCCACAGCCTGTATCAACTTCAAATGTTACTTTCATTCCATTAACATTCATGGTACGCGTGATGGGCGCTACCTTGGTCAGCTCCTCTGACGTGTTGTAAATTGTGTGAAAACCCATGTCTTCTGTATCACTTTCTCCCTCCCCTCTCAGTTGATTCGCTTGCTTTTCCTTTCCTGGGCCCTTGTTTTCATACTTTTGCCCATTAACTGTCGCTTTCAGCACCTGTGCGCTGTCCACCTTTATTCTACATGCTTTCTTAATGTGCCCTCGCTTGCCACAATTATGACACAGCTCAGTGGCAAATTTGCACTCGGCGGCATTGTGCTGGCCTTTGCAGCGATAACAACTGGGGAATTTGTGCTGAGTTTTGTCAGTCGACACTTTGTGGACACCTACTTGGGTCTTAGGCACACGAACATGCGTTGCTGTGTCCTCTGTTAGCTTCCCTTGCATCTCTCTCACATCTTTAGATGCTGTTTCCATCGCTTGGCATAATTCCAAAGCCTTCGCAAAAGTGAGTTTTGTTTCAGATAAAAGTCGCCGTTGCATTCGGTCATCATTCACTCCACACACAAGTCTGTCTCTTAACATTTCTTCCAATGAGTCTTTGTAATCACAGTGCAGTGTTAATTTCCTCAATTCTGCCACATACTCTGCTATGGACTCAGTGTTCCTCCTTATGCGTGAATTAAATTTGAATCGTTGCACGATTTCACTCGGTTTGGGGCTGAAGTGCTTCTGAAGCTCAGCAGTAAGCTGGTCGTACGTTTTATCTTTCGGTAATGCAGGGCTTATTAAATTTCTCAACAAGCTGTAAGTAGTTGCACCAACTCCACTCAACAGTACAGCCTTCCTTTTGTCTGGCTCCTCAATCTCATTAGCTTGGAAGAAAAAGTCCAACATTTCACCATTAGTAGTAGTAGATTAGTTTATTTGACAGGGACAGTGCAATAAACATAGACAATTAATCAAAGACAATCAATCTGATGTGTTGCACATAGAGTGTATAGCTATTAGCTAATTTGCAACTCTTGTCCCTGGATGGGCTTTAGAAAAAAGAATCAAGATAAAAATATACACAATAACCACATACATCAATGCAGAAAAATTATAAATACACAATTATAAATATTATAAATATTATAAATACACAAATATAACAGCCTGACTCACCTTTAACATAAATATTATAAATACACAAATATAACAGCCTGACTCACATTTAACACATATAACATAACTCACATTTGCCTATTTCAGGCCTTCCTCCCTCCGTCACTCACTATAAACAAACACATTTATTCCTTCCCTTCATTCACTCTCACTTTGCAGACAAATAATTCATACATGAGTACATTCTTGTTTATTTTTCAGCCAATTTTTAACATTTTTAGTGAATGTTTTAAAGTCCGTTATTATTTTAATTTCATTTGGCATTGTGTTCCAGATGTGACTGCCCTTTATAGAGAAAGCTGTTTGTCCAAATGTGGTTCTGCGGTGGAATATTTTACAGTTATTGTTAACAGAACTCCTGGTGGCTCTGCTGCTGTCCTGTCTTTGGACGAAACCAGCAAGTGGCTCGGGTGCTGATTTATGGAAACATTTGAACATTAATTTCAGAAGACAGAGGTCAATGAAGCTCTCAAAACTCAATAGGTTGTATTTTTTTAAAACATTACAGTGATGCCACCTAATGGGCTTTTTGTCCAAGATTTTTAGGGTTTGATTATATAATGAACCTATATGTCTTATTGTGGAAGGGGCTGCTTGAGCCCAGACTGTCAAACAGTATGATATATGAGAAAAAACCATAGAATGCATATACAGTGCAGCTGCTTCGTAAGGTATGTAATATCTAATTAATTTAAAGCAGTTCAGATTTTTTTTTACTGTTTTTGAAATTTTCTTTATATGAAGATTAAATTTGAGTTGAGGATCTAGTACAATGCCAAGGTATTTGAATTCTGTAGCTAAACTGATGTCATGATCATGTATATTAACTTTAAAATGTTGCAGGTTACATTTTTTGATTGAAAAGCACATTGAGACTGTTTTCTGAAGGTTCAGCAATAGATGGTTCTTGAGGAGCCACTCTTGGACATCAACCATACTTGTAGACAGTACATCTGCAGCCTGTGCTGGAGTCTTAGCAGCTGTGTAAATAACTGCATCATCTGCATAAAGTTGGCATGTTGCAGCTGAGCAGTGTAACGGCAAGTCATTAATAAAAATGCTGAAAAGTAAAGGACCAAGAATGGACCCTTGTGGGATACCCATGCGGTTGTTTAAAAATGAGGATTTATCCTGGTGAACTTTTACACACTGTTCTCTATTCTGGAGATAAGATGCAAACCATTCTAATGTATTTGGGGAGAAGTTAAAAGATACCATTTTGGATAAAAGCAAACTGTGGTTTACAGTATCGAAAGCCTTTTTGAGATCTAGAAAAACAGCTCCTACCACATTACCCCTGTCCAAGGACTGTTTGACGTTTTCAATAAGGCAACAATTTGCTGTTTCTGTTGAGTATCCTGGTCTAAAACCAAATTGATGTGGATGAAGAAGTTGACTGTCTTGTAAGTAGTCTATCAGCTGTGTAGCTACAACTTTTTCAAGAACCTTAGATAGGACTGGTAAGATAGAGATTGGGCGGTAATTGCATATATCGTCTTTACTGCCTGATTTATGAACTGGTATGACGACAGCTTTTTTCCAGCCAGATGGAAATGTACTAGACCTAATGGAGAGATTAATGAGATGAGTCAGTGGTTTGATTAATATTTTGCTGTGCATTTTGAGAAAGGAGGTGCTCATATTGTAGATATCACTAGTTTTTGAGTTTGACAGTGTTTTAACAATACCAGCAATTAACTTCTCATTTACCTCATCGATGTGAAAAGTATCTGTTGGGAGTATGGAATTTGTGTTGTTGAGCACATTTGGCAGCACAAAAATTTTTGTTAAGTCTTCCACAGAGCCCACAAAGTGTGAATTAAATTCATTTGCCAAAGTAGCCTTGTCACTGACGGTCTTGCCATTGATTCTAAGTTCCTTTACCCCCTTCTGATCGTTTTTTTTATTAGTTAAGTTATTTAAATGCCTCCATAGGGAACTGTTGTTACCCTTTGCATGATCTATCAGTTTATTGTAATAAGATATTTTTGATTTTCGCAGCTCAGCTCATATTCTTCCCATGACTGAGTCGAGTTATCAAAAGGGGTTACCGTTCCGATTACAGCCGCCATTGCTCGTCGTGGTGGGGAAACCTCGTTTTTCCTCCTCTGAACTTGCACTCGAACTACTGGAGTCACTTGAGTTCGCCACACTTGCAATGTTCTCTGTTTCTCGCCGCTGATTTTTTTCTTTTAATCCTCGTCGCCAATTGTGTGATATCCTACCGTGTAGCAATGATCACACTTGAGTTATTTCTTTGGCTAACTCTGCCATTTATTCTGCAACACACATAATATGACTGAACATGGATTCTGCGCGGGGTTTTCACACTCTTATTCTGATGTGTCCCCTTAGTAGTAATGCTAAACAATACAGGTAGTTCCCCCTAGAGGCATGTGCCAGTAATGTTTTAAATTAGACTTGCAGTCTACCACACCTCAGATCTTAGTCACCCTAATAGCCATCCCTGTTACCACCTGGTTCAGCAATCCACAGTCCACAATACACCTTCCGTCACTCCAACCCATCTCCCAATAATTTCTCCGTGATTTCACAGCAAAGCACCAGTACCGGCATGCCGGTCATGGCAACTGAGGCTGCTGGCTGGAGGCTGCTGGTTCTTATGGCCAGCTTTCCCACCATCCTCCAGGGCTCCGCATGACTCCACTCCACTCTCACAGGCAGCGTAGGAAACTGCCTCATCACGGGGTGTCCCACAGCTGGCCACGGGAGCGGAGCAGAGTCCCGCAGAGCAAGACACTGCCCTTTGAGATCCCGTGGCTTGGCAGCTCAGCTTGGCTAGCTTCACCTCAGCCAGCAGCCTTAGGTCCCAGGCCAGGCCAGGTGTGGTGATATGGGGGCCACCCAGCGCATGGTACTAGCAATTTGTTGTGGAATCACGGCAAAATTATTGAGAGATGGGCCAGAGTGATGTGGATCAGGGAACCAGCGCCGCTCAACCAAGCTAGAAGGAGGCTAAAAGCTAAATGCTAGAAGCTAGCCAGCTAATGGCTAACTGAGGTAAGAGGGAGGATGGAGCTGAACAGGTGAAGGATGTTTCTTAAAATGATAGGCTTTAAATCAGAGCGTTTCAAGAAAGCCAGGAAAAATACAAAACAAATTTGCTTCAATACCGGTAATTTAAAAAAAAATTAAAGAAAATGTGAACAAAGTATGTCACAAACACTTAAGACGTGTGAGCTGTTAAAATGTGGAAAAAGTGCAGTCAATGACCCCTTTAACCCAGGATTTACACTGACTCCGATTGCAATCTGTTGCAGATGCAGTGCAGATGTTCCCTTGTGTTCATCCCTACCAGTTCCATTTGTGTTTTGCAGCAGCATGGATAAGAACAGAGTTCAAAATACAAGATTGTGTGAGAATTATACAAAATAACACGAGATCTCGAGAAGACCAGAGAGTGAACGAGATGAACTGATCTCAATCACATGATAACAACAAGGAAGTGTGATGTAGTGACTCTCCACCTGGATTTGGGGGGGTCTAAATAGTTAAAGTTTATTGGGATAAGGACCTGTACTTATATAGCGCTTTTCTAGTCTCAAAGACCACTCACAGCGCTTCACTAGTACTAACCCTCTATTCTAAGTGTAATGTTTGTTATTTACTTGTAACAAAGACACTAGTCTTAAGCACCATGCCAGCACGACATGCTGTCTTTTTATTATCACTTCCGGTTCACATGTTTTACCACTTCCTGAATCTACCTGCTATCTCATGTGATCATACTGCCTCCTTGTGGTAACACCTATCAGTACATCCCCTTTCCTGAGCAGGTTAGTATAACTTGGTAACTAACACATATACAGCATTTCAAGACTGCAACTGAATAAACCTTCTTACTAACATTCAAGATGTCTTAATGCAGTACACAGAAAACTTTTCCTTTTTTTCACAAATACACTGCACACCGATAACCAAACAAAACAAGAAAGCCACAACTATTCCATTTGTAACAAATAACATGTAACTGTCAACTTTTTTTTTTTTTTAAACAACTTCAACAGTTCACTGTTCTATGAGTCTCTGAGGTGGCTTCCTGTTTCTGGTGGATCGTCTCAGAGCTGGAGTGACAACATCTGGGGAAGATGAAGGAGGCTCAGTGTGCTGCAAATCTAGTGTCACATTCACATCCTTTCCAGACTCAGTTTCCTGAGGTTGCCCTTCAGTGTCCTCCAGAATCTTCAAAAGACTCTTCCTGTTTCTTCTGAACACTTGTCCATCCTCTGTTCTCACCGTATAGGATCTGGGACCCACCTCACTGAGAACTGTTGCCTTTCTGGTCCAAGCATTAGGATCCTCAATTCTCACAATGTCCCTTTCACAAAGAGGTTCCAGTCTCCTTGCTGATCTGTCATAGTTCATTTTCTGTTTGAGTTTCAGTTTCTTTCTCTTGTTAGTCAGTTCTCTGTTGTTGTCCTTGTCTTTCTCTGTGATAATGTGTGGTAAAGTGGTGCGCAGCCTACGACGCATTAGCAGCTCTGCTGGTGATGCACCACACTCTAGTGCTGCTGACCTGTAACTTAGCAAAGCAAGATATGGGTCAGTATTGCTATCTCTTGCTTTTTTCAAAAGTCTTTTTACAATTTGGACTCCTTTTTCAGCTTGTCCGTTAGCCTGTGGATGCAGTGGGCTAGATGTAGTGTGATGAAATCCATACTGCTTGGCAAACTCCCTGAATTCTGCACAGTTGTACTGGGGGCCATTGTCACTCACCACACACTGTGAGATTCCATGTCTAGAAAAGAAGCTTTTTATGTGTGTGATGACAGACTGTGCTGATGTACTAGTGAGCTGGGCTACCTCAGGGTAGTTTGAACAATAGTCTATGACTAAGACATAGTCCTTGCCATGCAAATGGAAGAGATCACTGCCCACTTTTTGCCATGGTGCAGTTGGTTGCTCTGCAATCAGCACTGGCTCTTTTGTCTGTTTGTAGTGGTGTGTGAGACGTGTGTTACATTTCCCTATCATGTTCTCAATATCCATATTGATACCTGGCCAATAAACTGCTTCTCTGGCTCTCCTTTTGCATTTTTCTATTCCAAGATGCCCTTCATGGATACGATGCAGCATGTCCTGGCGCATAGACTGAGGAATAACAATCCTGTTCTGTCTCAGCACAAGGCCATTTGCCACACTCAGATCTGCTCTCACTGAGTAGTACTGTGGGCAGCTTCCCTTTGCCCAACCTCCATGAATCTGCTGGACAACCTTTTGCAGCACAGGGTCCTTTGCCGTTTCCTGTGCAATTTGCTCTAGCATCACATCTGATGCAGGGAGTGAAGCTGTCACCATGAGCTGTTGACATGAGTTTCCACATCATCTGTTGTGGAGATGGACTCTGTGCAGCTGCTTGATACAGGTGCCCGTGACAAAGCATCCGCTACCACTATATATTTGCCTGGTGTGTAGATTAGCTCAAAGTCATATCGCTGGAGTTTCATCATCATGCGCTGTATTCTCGGAGACATGTCATTGAGGTTTTTCTTTACAACTGACACCAGTGGTTTGTGATCAGTCTCTGCAGTAAAGGTTGGTAAACCATAGACATAACTGTGAAACTTACTACACCCAAACACTAAACCCAGAGTCTCTTTTTCAATTTGGGCAGAGCGTTTTTCCGTCTCTGTCATTGATAAGATAAGATAAGATAAGATAAGATAAGCCTTTATTAGTCCCACAACGGGGAAATTCCAGGATTGCAACAGCACAGGGATAGCAACACTCAGAGCAACAATCAGAAGGCAAGAAAAAAAGCAAGCAAGCAAGAGCAGCTAATATACATATGTACATATTACTATAAAATATATATATACACACACACAGACACACAGTGCAGAGCATTGTAGCTAGATGGAATAAATATGTAAATATACAAACCCACACAGTGCGGAGCAATGTAGCTAGATGGGATAATATGTAGATATATAAACACACAGTGCGGAGCATTGTAGCTAGATGGAATAAATATATAGATATATAAATGTAAACACACCCAGTGCAGAGCATTGTTGCTAGATGGGATGAAACAGCATAACCGTCTACTTAGTTATCCTACATGGTATGATTATGTGCCCATACATATTCTCACCCTCCATAGCGACCAGTATTTTCCTAGTTGTATGCCGGAGGGGACCATTGTGTAAGTCTATTGCATCTTTTGCATTCAAAAAACTATTAGTTTGTCACGTCTTTTTGCTATCTCTGCGAGCAGCCCTGCTTAGGTTGTACAGTCCGACAGCCGTTGGTAGGAAGGACCTGCGAAACCTCTCGGTTGTGCACCTGGGATGATGTAGTCTGCTGCTAAATGAGCTCCTCAGTGCATTCAGTATGTCCTGCATAGGGTGGAACTCGGACTCCAGCAGAGATGACTGTTTAGCCACCGTTCTTCTCTCTCCTATCTCCTCCACCGGATCAAGGCGCTGCCCCAGGACAGAGCTAGCATTCTTGATCAGTTTGTTCAGTCTCTTCCTATCGGCTGCGGTAATGCCACTGCCCCAGCAGACCACTCCAAAAGTGATGGCTGATGCCACCACCGTGTCATAGAATGTCTTCAGCAGCGCCCCTTGTACACCAAAAGACCTGAGTCTCCTCAGCAGGAACAGCCTGCGCTGTCCCTTCTTGTAGAGTGCGTCAGTATTGTGTGACCAGTCTAGTTTATTGTTCAGATGAACACCCAGGTACTTGTACTTATAGGATGTCACCATCTCGATGTCTGTTCCCTGTATATTTACTGGTGCTATGAGGGGTTGCCCATGCCTGCGGCAGTCCACCACCAGCTCCTTAGTTTTCCTCGCGTTGATCTGGAGGCAGTTCCGATGGCACCAGTCCACGAAGTCCTGGATAAGCCCTCTGTACTCAGCTTCATCTCCATTGGAGATGAGGCCAACGATCGCAGAGTCATCAGAGAACTTCTGTAGATGGCAGTGTGTTGTGTTGTGTGAGAAGTCCGCAGTATACAGAGTGAACAGGAAGGGAGCCAGCACCGTTCCCTGGGGGGCCCCCGTGCTACCGATGATCGTGTCGGACACACAGTCCCGGGTTCTCACAAACTGAGGCCGGTTTGTGAGGTAGTCCAGGATCCATGATGACAGGTGCTGGTCCACCCCTGCGCGCAGCAGCTTGTCCTTCAGGATCATCGGTTGGATGGTGTTGAAAGCACTGGAGAAGTCAAAGAACATGATCCTCACCATATTCCCGGGCTTCTCCAGGTGGGACAGAGAACGGTGAAGGAGGAAGATCACCGCATCCTCCACCCCAATGCCATGCTGGTAGGCGAACTGGAGTGGATCCATCGCTGGTTCCACCAGGGGGCGGAGGTGAGCAAGGAGCAGTCTCTCCAGGGTCTTCATCAAGTGGGACGTCAAGGCCACCGGTCTGTAGCTGTTTAGGTCTTTGGGGTGGGAAGTTTTTGGTACAGGTACCACACAAGATGTTTTCCACAGCTGTGGTACCCTCCCCAGCTTCAGGCTCAGCTTGAAGATGTACGTCACAATCCCACACAGCTGGTCTGCACAGGACTTGAGGAGCTTTGCGCTGATGCTGTCCGGTCCCAACGCCTTCCTCGCCTTGATCTTCCTCAGCTCCGTCCTCACCTGGGTCCTGGTCAGGGTCAGGATGGGGGGCTGTGTGTTGGGAGTTGGGGGGTGTTGGTGGAGTGGGGAGTGGGCAGCAGGACTTGATTTCTTTAGAGGCAGCAGTGGTTGTTGTGCAGTCAGGGGGGAGGGCGGTTGGTCAAACCTATTGAAAAACAGATTCAGGTTGTTCGCCCACTCCCTGCCCCCCGTGGCCTGGGGGGGGGGGGGGTATTCTGGAGCCCAGAGATGGTTTTGAGGTTTCTCCAGACCCCGCTGATGTCGCTCTGTTGCAGCTTGTCCTCCATCTTCTTCCTGAAGCTGTCCTTGCCTTCTCTGATCTTTCTCCTCAGCTCCCTCTGTACGGACTTCAGCATCTCCCTATTCCCCGACCTGAAGATCCTCTTCTTCTCTCTCAGAAGTGTTTTTATCTCAGGGTTGATCCAGGGTTTGTTGTTTGAGCAACACCGTATGGTCTTGGTGGGAACGGATTTGTCCACACAGAAGCTGAGGTAGTCCGTGAAGGTGTGAGTGAGGCCATCGATGTCCTCACCATGTGGATCGCAGAGCTGCTTCCAGGCGGTGGCTTCAAAACAGCCCTTTAGAGTGTCCATTGTCCCCTCAGACCATAACTCCACTGTGCGCATGGCCGGAGGTTGTCTGTGCACTAGAGGTTTGTACACCGGCCGGAGATGAACCAAGTTGTGATCCGATCTCCCGAGTGGGGGGAATTGTGATGAGGTGTACGCCTCCTTAGTGTTTGCGTAGAATAAGTCCAGTGTTTTATTGTCTCTAGTGTGGCATGTGACATACTGGGTGAACGTGGGTAGAATGGGAGACAGTGAAACTTGGTTGAAATCGCCTGAGATGAGGAGAAGAGCATCTGGGTGTTCTGTCTGCAGCCTGCTGGTTACTGAATGGATGACGTCACGCGCTGTCCCAGCGTTCCCCGTCGGATTTGCATAAACAACAATGCAGATCACGTGTGAGTGTTCTCTCGGGAGATATGTAGGCCGCATGCTAACAGCTAGCAACTCAATGTCTTTGCTGCAGTGTCGCTGTTTAACAGTGACATGTCCCGGTCTGCACCAGTTGTTGTTAACATACATTATCACTCCACCGCCCCTTGCTTTGCCACTGTCTGGTGTTCGGTCTGCCCGTATCATGTGGAAACCCTCCAGCTCAATGTTAGCATCTGCTGCTAGTTCAGTTAGCCACATCTCAGAAAACAAAAGGAGAGAGCACTCCCGATATGTGCTATCGTAACGGCAGATAGCCGCTAGCTCATCTACCTTTCCCAGTAACGACCGTACATTTCCCATGACAATAGATGGAAGGGAGGGTCTGTACCTTATATTTTTTGTCCTCCGCCTTACTCCAGCCCGGCAGCCGCAGCGTTTTCGCCTCAGTTCTCTCGGTATGTCGAGTTTTTCCAATGGGACCGGGTGGCGGTTGAATGCTAGCAGCTCTTCCCTGCTGTATCGTATCCTGCTATAAACAGTGGCTCCGTCCACCGGCTCAGGAGACATTTGGGACGATCTGTGTGTCCGTGATATAAGTGGAGTGAAAAAAAGACGGATCAAAAAGAGAGAGGAAGGGAAAAAGACTCGGAATCGAGCCGCTGTTGTAAAGGGCGGCCGACTCGTGTGGCACCGGGAGGAAAAAAAAAAAAAAAAGACGCGTATGCTACTGGCTGCCATTTATCCCCTGTGGCTTGAAGCAGAACAGCTCCCAAACCATCCTTTGAGGCATCAGTGGAGATCTTTGTTGGTTTTGAGGGGTCAAAGAATGTGAGGACAGGCTCTGTGGTTAGAATTTCCTTTAGCTTATTCCATACTTTTTCATGTGGAGCAACTCTCTGAGGCATGCTGTTTTGGAAGAAAGATGAGGAATGAATTTTCCAAGGAAGTTGATCATTCCCATGACTCTCAGGTCTCCTTTTTTATCAGTGGGAGTAGGCATGTCCAGTATAGCCTGCACTTTTGACTGATCAGGCTCAACCCCTTCACCTGAAAGTTTGTCTCCCAAAAAGGTAATTTCTGTGACACCAAACTGACATTTTTTTCTGGTCAGTATTAGTCCACTGTCCTGAACCCTGTTAAGGAGTTTTTTATTCTTTCATCATGTTGCTGGCGTGTCGCTCCCCAGACCACCAAATCATCATGTACACTCTTGTGCCCTCTAGACCCTCAATTATGGACTCCATCGCCCTGTGGAAAATCTCTGGAGCTGAGATAATACCAAATGGAAGCCTCAGAAAACAGTACTGCCCAAATGGTGTGTTGAAGGTGCAGTACCTGCTACTTTCTGGATCCAGCTTCAGCTGCCAAAATCCCTGCGAGGCATCCAGCTTGTTAAAATATTTAGCACCTGCCATTTCACTGGTTATCTCCTCTCGTGTTGGGATTGGGTAGTGTTCTCTTTTAATATTCTCATTCAAATCCTTAGGATCAAGACAAACTCGTAACTCTCCATTCTGTTTCTTGGTACATGTGATGGAATTCACCCAATCAGTGGGCTCCTCCACTCGCTCAATAACACCCAGTTGTGTCATTCTGTCCAGCTCTTTTTTCAAGCCAGCTCTAAGTGCTGCTGGCACTCTCCGTGGGGCGTGCACTACAGGCTTGGCATCACTCTTGAGCTGAATCTTGTAGGTGTATTTTAATGTTCCATGTCCTTTGAAGACAGAGGGGAACTGTTTTATAATGTGTGCAGCTCCTTCATATTGCACGTGTTGTATTTCTTGGCTATGATTGTCCATCTTTATGTTTTCACTGTTTATCTGGTAGATCCTCTTAACCAGGGGTGTCAAACTCATTCCATGGAGGGCCAAGACCCTGCAGGTTTTACTTCCACCCAGTCTCTTCAGCAGGTGTTTTCACTGATCAGCAATCAGTAGGAAGAAATTCAGAGAAATCACCTGTTGAAGACACTGGGTGGAGGTAAAACCTGCAGGGTCTTGGCCCTCCATGGAATGAGTTTGACACCTGTGCTCTTAACCAAACCTAGGTCCTCTGATGCTTAGTCCCCGAGGAGTGATTCATGTCCATTAGGTACAATGACAAACAACAGGCTGTGCTGCTTGCCTTTCACTTTCACAGTAACTTTACATCCTCCTAATGTCTCAATTGGCTGACCATTGTATGCAGTCAGTGTTGCGGTCTTGCTGGTGATTATTTTAGGCTTTATTTTCAGAGCATTGACATCATTCTCATTTATTAGGTTAACTTTAGCTGCTGTGTCAATCCTGAATGGCACAATTGTCCCATTTACCCACAGTGGTGCAATCCACTTATCACTTTTGACTGCACTCACTGTCTGACCAGTGCCTCCAGTCTGCGTGAGTTGTGCACTGTCATCATTGTTACTGCATGACACCATCTTGATGAAAAATGTTTCACTTAGGTCATCACTGTCATCCATTTCTGCCACTGTGTGCACTTGTCCTTTTTTAATGTCTCTAGTGCGACACATTTTTGCATAATGGTTTTTTCCTTTGCACTTTGTGCATATTTTTCCATAAGCAAGACATTGTCTCTGTTTGTGTTTTTCACCACATCTCTTACAGGAATAGACCTCTTTTTCATTGCTTTTAATTCTGCCCTGCTGTTTCCTTTTCACGGACAAAGCATGGACTTTCTCTTCACCTTGGCTCACTGCTCCCAAAGCAGGTTCATCAAAAGTCATTCCAAGCTGGCGTGCTAGCTCACTGGCTTGACATATTTTTATGGCACTTTCCAACGTGAGCTCTGTTTCTCTCAGTAGTTTCTCTCAGAGCTTCTTATCTTTTGTTCCAAACACTATCTGATCCCTTATCATAGAGTCTCTGAGATCACCAAAATTGCAAGACTGAGCTTTTAATTTAAGGTCTGTCAGAAAGTTATCAAATGTTTCTTCTTGGTGCTGCATACGTGAGCGGAAGACATACCTTTCATAAGTTTCATTTTTCTTTGACAGACAGTGCTCATCAAACTTTTTTAGGACTTCTTCAAACTTGTCTTTGTCCTCTAGCTCAGCAAACACAAAAGTATTGAAGACTTCTATGGCTTCTTTGCCGGCGACAGTTAGCAGCATGGCTATTTTTCTCTCATCTGCCCGTCTATCCACTCCGACAGCCGAAAGATACAGCAGAAATTGCTGCTTGAAAGCCTTCCAATTTGCATCCACGTTTCCAGTCAGTTTCAGCGTCCCTGGCGGTTTCAATGCATCCATCATTATTTTGTGTCACTCCTGACAAAGTTTACCCGTCCTGGTACCATGGAATGTTTGTCATTTACTTATAACAAAGACACTAGTCTTAAGCACCATGCCAGCAAGACGTGCTGCCTTTTTATTATCACTTCCGGTTCACATGTTTTACCACTTCCTGAATCTACCTGCTATCTCATGTGATCGCACTGCCTCCTTGTGGTAACACCTATCAGTACACTAAGGGCCTATAGGAGACTGATATCTAGGGACAATTTAGAACAACCAATTAACCTAACATGCATGTCTTTGGATTGTGGGAGGAAACCAGAACCCCCGGAGTAAACCCACACAGCACAGGGAGAACATGCAAACTCCACACAGAAAGGTTCCTACCCCTGCCAGCCTGGGGATTTGAACCAGGAACCTTCTAGCTGTAAGGCAACAGTGCTAACCCACCGTGCTGCCCAATGGATTATTTGTCAGGGACCATGTGCAGAAAAAAAACATTACAACAAGATTATAGCGCTCTCACTAATTTCCATCTGTAGTCCCTGAGGCAGGCAAAAAGATTTTAAAATAAAACCAGCACATATAGAAAGCAATTCAGGTTGAATTTCAGAATCTGTTGTCTTTGAAACAAGCAGGGAGTAAGTATAAAAGGTAAAAAGATAAGAGAACAGCAAGCATATAAACAATTTAGGCTGCGTGTCCACCAGACGTGTTTTCTGTTGCCCGACCGCCCTGAGCTTTTTTTTTTTTTTTCAGTGTTTGGCCGTGGCGCTCTGGGAAAAAAAAAAAAAGTCTGTGCCCTGTATGCCAGCAACAGCTTGTCACTCTCAGCTCAGCACTTCTGCTTTTCCTATTGCCAGACTTTCTATTGATTTTTTAATAGCAGTCTCTAAATAACAATGGACAGGAAATGTTTTATAGCAGCTCTAGAAGTAAAATATGACGACACGGAAAGCAGGAGTTTAAGTATAAACTTGTACAGGCGTCCTATGTCCCGCCCATGCAGCAGTTCTGTTTGGCTGCTTAAGGTCTGACATTGACAAGCTCAGCTGCAGTCTGAAAAGTTGAACTTTTTTCAGCTCTGAGCACCACGACAAAAAACAATCACTGCCGTGAGCGTTTCAGCACCAAGGGCGCCCAGCGCTGTAAATACTGGACTAAATAGAGAATGAATGGAAAATAGCTTCCCAGAGCAGAAAAAACACGTTTGGTGGACACACAGCCTTAAGAGTACAATTTCAAATGCCATTTAAAGGACAGAGCCGATTCTGGCAGGCTTGATTACTTAAAATCCATTCTTTAGTCTCTGTGGAAAAGTGTCAGTAATTTGTTCTGGTCTTCAAAGCAGTGGGGAGCTTGTTCCATTTCGTTATAGCTTTGTATGAGAAGGCTGACTGTCCAAAAGCAGTTTTATGTAGGGAGATGCAACAATGCCACCTAGAGGAAGTCCTTGTTAGTTAACCCGTTAGGTACACAAAAGTCTTAAGAGGTGAAGGTGCAGAACCATGAATAATTTTAAAATCCAACCGTGTATTTGCATACATGATCATATTTTCAAAGCTTAACATCTTGTGTTTTGCAAGTACTATACCACAATGGTGATATTGTCATGCTTTGTTATCCAGAATTTTGGATTGATTATATAGGGATTCCAAGGGTTTTAGAGTCATACTGTTGGCTTGTGACCAGCAAGAGCTGCAATAGGAGAAATGTGTCAAAATCATGGCATTCAGAAAGGTTTTTGATCCTTTTAGAGTAAGTGAGTCTCTGATACATCAAAAGCTTGCAAGATTATATTTCAGAGTGCGGTTCATCCATTTTATGTGTTTTTTAAAGCTGAGCATGGGATCTATTCTGACGCCCAAATACTTAAACTCTTACATTTTCTATATTTGCTTCATTTACAGTTATACTAGGATAGTGCGTATGATTTTGTTTGTTGGTAAAATATATGACATATATTATATATATATACCGAAAGAACGAGATCGCGGATACAAGCGGCTGAAATGAGCTTTCTCCGTAGGATTGCTGGACTCACCCTCAGAGATAGGGTGAGGAGCTCAGTCATCCGGGAGAGGCTCAGAGTAGAACCGCTGCTCCTCCACATTGAAAGGAGTCAGTTGAGGTGGTATGGGCATCTGATTAGGATGCCTCCTGGACGCCTCCCACTTGAGGTGTTTCAGGCACGTCCCACTGGGAGGAGACCCCGGGGCAGACCCAGGACTCGGTGGAGAGACTATGTCTCCCAGCTAGTCTGGGAACGCCTTGGTATCCCCTCTGAAGAGCTGGAGCAGGTGGCTGGGGAGAGGGAAGTCTGGGCTTCTCTGCTTGAACTGCTGCCTCCGCGACCCGGACCTCCGGAAAAGCGGTAGAAGATGGATGGATGGATGGATGGATGGTAAAATATATGGTAGCTGTTTTCCCTGTGCTCAGAGTGAGGCATGATTGATTAAGCCCTTTTGACACTTTCTCCACTGCCATCATTAAATTGTCAGCCACTTTGTCACGGGGTTCTTTCCCAACTTCTTCAAATCCCACAAATGATGGCAAAGTCGCACAGATGGTAGTGAGCTTTTTTATTTTGCCGGCCTCCCAAGTGCAAAATCACATACAGGTGAGGTGAGGTAAACAGTGCAGACACATGGAGAAAAAACCCAAATAGTCTTTGTGGTAAACTGTCTCTTCAAAAAATATAGAGTCCACTCCTGACTCCTTCTTCAAAAAGGGAGAAACAAGTCACTCAGTTACTTACAGACAGCTGACTATATGTTGCCTCCTCTACAGCAAACTTCAGACCGCCCATTCAGCCCACAGCAACGACCAAGCCCCTCCCACTGGGCACATCATTCATAGAAAACCACACACTTCAATAAATATTTCCATAGAACAGTTAACAATACCCCATCTCCTAATATACATCTTACACATAAATATTTAAATATAAAAACAAGTTTTCCCACACACAAAGTCAGTCCATTTACAAACAAATATTTATTAAAATTCATGACCACAGCCCCCTGGGTCACCTGACTGAAAGGCGTGTTGAAAAACACGTACTTAATCTACTTAATTGATTTCATCTGTTTAGCTCATTCGACATCCGAATCGTGTATGGAGGCAGCTAAGCGGACGGCCACGGGAACAAACAAGGCAGAAAGGAGTTTATATGCTATAAAAATATAACTGCATGTTTTCCAGTGAAGCAGAACAACCAAGTGTGCACTCCAGGCTGCGCCACCAAACAGGTAAGGGAAAAAGAAGATAAACGTTAGATATTTTAAGATCATTTCTGAACAGAAGTAAATGAGAAAATGCATGGCAGGTGTGTGTAGGAGAGTGTGCCTATAGCCGTCTGTATGAGTGTTTGTGTGCCTGCAGCCAGTGACAAGGCAACTCCGTCACACACTTGTTTGGCATCCTTCCCATGTGTGTAGATAAATGTGTCATCTTCACATACTGATAGCAAATCATTAATATACAAAGTAAAAAGCAATGGGCCTAAAACTGAACCTTGTGGTATTCCTATGGTGCATGCCTTTGATTGGGACACAGTATTGTTTATGCGCACACACTGGGAGCGACCAGATAAGATTTTAACCAACTAAGGGTATTCATGGACAGTTTATATCCTGATAGTTTGGAAAAAGATTAATCTCTAAAGATTAATCTGCACACAGTGTGGAAGATACGCGATCTTTAGTGGAGAAACTGGCAAGAGCAGCTAGCCAATTCAGCCTCCAAATCAACATCAAGAAGACAGTGTCTTTATCAACCACCAAAGTTCCAATTATCAGCATCACTACCAGAAGAGATCAGCATTGATACAGAGCCACTAGTCAAGTGCAAGACTTTCAAGTACCTAGGGAGTACTGTTTCAGAGAATGCTAGGCTGGAGGATGAACTATCTCTCAGAATGGGAAGAGCGAGCGCTGTGTTTGGAAACTTGAGGGAGAGACTGTGGACAATCGACATGTGTCATCCATCCATCCATCCATTTTCTTCCGCTTAATCCTTTTTGGGTCGCGGGGGGGGGGGGGGGGGTTGAAACCTATCCCAACATCAATCCGTGTGAAATGCCAAGTGTACAGAGCGACAGTACTGGCTACTTTATTGTACGGTGCTGAAACTTGGACTGTCTACAGAGTGCAGGTGAAGAAACTCCACGCGTACATGATGAGACACCTTCGAGCCATAATGAACATCTCATGGAAAGACAAGATAACCAACATAGAAGTGTTGAAATGAGCTGGTCTACCATCAATGGAGGACACGCTAATACAGATGAACCTGAGATGGCTCGGACGTGTTGAGAGGATGGACCACCAGCGTCTCCCTCGGCAGTTACTCTATTCACAGTTATGCAAGGGCAAACGCAATCAGGGTAGACCAAGGCTCAGATTTAAAGACACTGTCAAAAGAAACTTGAAGAAGTTGGACATAGACAGGAGTTCCTGGCAGCAGAAGGCTAAAGACAGCTGTGTGGAGGAATCTGATGAGACCTAAATGAAACTGTCATTGTCGCCCACGACAGACTGCTATAATGATGATGAGTTTAGAAAAAAGGACAGTGATTGACCATATCAAAGGCTTTACATAAGTGTAAAAATATAGCTCCTACCACCCCCCTTTGTCCAGATTTTCTTTAATCATTTCAATAAAGTAACAACATGCTGTCTCCGTTGAGTGGTAAAACGTAAGTTGCCCTTTCATTTTAATTCTATGAAGTGTTTAAGTCAAGTTTTTACCTTCTCTGACACAGTGGAGGAGTAGACCTCAGAAAAAAAATGGACTATCCTTAAATCGTTTTTAATGAACAAATGGCTATTAAATACTGTGAGATACCATGGCATTTCCTTGTGGATTGGATCCAGCATCTGTCAAAAGCCTTGTTGCGTTTCATTAGCAAACCGAATCTGACGAGCCGGGTTCATTCCGCAGTGGTCCGGACCAAGTGGGGATCAGAATGGGAACTATTTGCTCCTCTGGATCACAGCTGTAAAGGACTTCATCCAGAGTCAGTGTAAATCCAAAGTAAGACTTCTGAGAACCGTGTCAACTTGTGGGAAATACAGTATGTCCCCTTTAATGAGTTTCAGTTTGGCTCAAAATTTCTACATTATATTGGACAAAAGTCTTTTACAAAAGATCAGTGCTGACAAAGGGTGCCATTTTGTTTCAAACACTGGGCGGTGGGGGGGGGTGAGATCTCTGCCTAAGTCACACCCACCTCAGGAGCAGAACCAGACGGGCGGGGGGGGGGGGGGGGGGGGGGGGAGCGCGCTCACCAAACCATGACAGTTTGTCAATTTAAAAGATAACTTTCCATATAATTAAGGTTGTCGGCTGTCATAATAACAGTAATTTAGTTTTTGTTTAAACGACTCGCGGACAACTCCCATCATCCCACATCACTAAACACAGTTACATTAGAGTGATGTGAAAAGCACTGATTTCTCATAGAACTGACCCCTGCAATGACAGACAAGTCACTAGGATTAATCTTAGCCTGACTCTTAGCTAAATCACTATACAGTGGTAATAACAGAATGGATTTGCCTGACTGCTGCCCTCACCTTGTGTCTCTTTGTGAGGAAATCACATGAACAAAAAGAAAATGTCAATCACGTATCAGGACAAGTCTAAAATTCATTGGTTTGTCCAACAGAACATTATTTTGATGATCTAGTCAGCAGTCTGTTCTCTAAGGCGCAAAGTTTATTTTTTGTTATCTGGTCACTTGTGCCTCCTGTGCTGCCTCACTCTCCCTCTGGTCACCTGGGCCATCTCTCTCCTTCCTCTCTCCCTCTGGTCTCCTCCCTCTCTGTTATCCCTGCTGCAGTCACGTTCACATTCTTGCTCCTGACATAATAAGCTCAATTAATGTTCAAATGGTATAAGAGCAGTACTTCATTGACAGTTCTGGAAGATGTAATTCATGCAAGAATTTCCCACGTGAAAAACTTAGAAAGATGTAAAATGTTTGCTCCCTTCGTCCCTCTTAATAGCATCTTAACAGTGCTATTAAGGGTTAGGGTTACTGCATATTTATACAAAAAGTAGGCAAATTTACAAGAAAAAATATCTGATTTACAAGAAAAGCTGTAAAACTATGACAAAAAGTTGCACACATGAAAAAGTGACATTAGAAATGTCACAGTGCTACATAAAACACTGAAGTTTACTGAGGGAGAAAAAAGATTGAAGAGAATATGTGGAGCTCCAAAAGTTGGTAGTGAGGACAGCTCTAACTTGAAAATGGGTTTATAATATGCTTTCTCTTTGTGCAGTGCAGCGTTCTGCAGAGACCCCTACATGACAGGAAAAGCAGCAGGCTGGAGGAGGTGGCAAATGCTGCAAAAAAAAAAAAAAAAAATGCTGAAAGAAGCATTGCAACTTTTTAGTTTTTTTTTTTTTAGCGCTCCCTGTATTGCAAATGGACCCTGAAACACCAATAAACTCAAAAGATACAGTGTTAAGGTGAGGAATCATACTAGGAGCTTGTCATGATCGCCCCTCCAGGGCAAAAACAAACTCAAGCACTTGACTGCAGTGAGGATATTTATTAACAGAAAACACATAACTGTTCAAAAAATAACTGTGTAGACAAAACAAAAAGGCAAACAAGAATAACTTACACAGAGATGAGTCTCCAGAGCTACAAAAAAAATCTGGAGACGAGGCGGGGAAGACTGTCCAAAGACAGAGTCCAGTCTAAACACAATCATGACTGCCGCAGGGAGACAATGGGCAGACAGTCCTTAAATGGAATCTCTGAAACCTGGCTTAATGAAGAACAGTCTCCCCTGATGGCAATAGAGGGATATCAGATGTTTTATATTAACAGAACTCAAAAAAAGGGTGGTGGTGTTGCACTGTATATTGATGACCTGTATAGGTGTAAGCTTGTAAATGAAATGTCCTTTGCACTACCAGGGATCTTGGAATGTGTCACTGTTGAGATTGACCTAGACAAAACAAAAAATCTAATCATAAGTTGCATATACAGTGGGGCAAAAAAGTATTTAGTCAGCCACCAATTGTGCAAGTTCTCCCACTTAAAAGATGAGGGAGGTCTCCAATTTTCATCATAGGTATACCTCAACTATGAGAGACAAAATGAGGAAAAAAAAATCCAGAAAATCACACTGAAGGATTTTTAATGAATTAATTGGTAAATTCCTCAGTAAAATAAGTATTTGGTCACCTACAAACAAGCAAGATTTCTGGCTCTCACAGACCTGAAACAACTTCTTTAAGAGGCTTCTCTGTCCTCCACTCGTTACCTGTATTAATGGCACCTGTTTGAACTAGTTATCAGTATAAAAGACACCTGTCCACAACCTCAAACAGTCAGACTCCAAACTCCACTATGGCCAAGACCAAAGAGCTGTCAAAGGACACCAGAAACAAAATTGTAGACCTACACCAGGCTGGGAAGACTGAATCTGCAATAGGTAAGCAGCTTGGTGTGAAGAAATCAACTGTGGGAGCAATTATTAGAAAATGGAAGACATACAAGACCACAGATAATCTCCCTCGATCTGGGGTTCCACGCAAGAGCTCACCCCGTGGGGTCAAAATTATCATGAGAACGGTGAGCAAAAATCCCTGAACCACATGGGGGGACCTAGTGAATGACCTGCAGAGAGCTGGGACCAAAGTAACAAAGGCTACATCAGAAACACACTACGCCGCCAGGGACTCAAATCCTGTAGTGCCAGACGTGTCCCCCTGCTTAAGCCAGAACATGTCCAGGCCCGTCTGAAGTTTGCTAGAGAGCATTTGGATGATCCAGAAGAGGACTGGGAGAATGTCATATGGTCAGATGAAACCAAAATAGAACTTTTTGGTAAAAACTCTACTTGTCGTGTTTGGAGGAGAAAGAACACCATACCTACTGTGAAGCATGGGAGTGGAAACATCATACTTTGGGGCTGTTTTTCTGCAAAGGGACCAGGACGACTGATCCGTGTAAAGGAAAGAATGAATGGGGCCATGTATCGTGAGATTTTGAGTGAAAACCTCCTTCCACCAGCAAGGGCATTGAAGATGAAACGTGGCTGGGTCTTTCAGCATGACAATGATAAGATAAGATAAGATAAGCCTTTATTAGTCCCACAACGGGGAAATTCCAGGATTGCAACAGCACAGGGATAGCAACACTCAGAGCAACAATCAGAAGGCAAGAAAAAAACAAGCAAGCAAGAGCAGCTAATATACATATGTACGTATTACTATAAAATATATATATATACACACACACACAGACACAGTGCAGAGCATTGTAGCTGGATGGAATAAATATATGAATATATGAACACACAGTGCAGAGCATTGTAGCTAGATGGAATAAATATGTAAATATATAAACACCCACAGTACGGAGCATTGCAGCTAGGTGGAATAATATGTAGATATATAAAAACACAGTGCGGAGCAATGTAGCTAGATGGAATAATATGTAGATATATAAAAACACAGTGCGGAGCAATGTAGCTAGATGGAATAATATGTAGATATATAAATATATAAACACACCCAGTGCTGAGCATTGTAGCTAGATGGAATAAATATGTAAATATATAAACACACACAGTGCAGAGCATTGTTGCTAGATGGAATGAAACAGCATAACCGTCTACTTAGTTATCCTACATGGTATGATTATGTGCCCATACATATTCTCACCCTCCATAGCGACCGGTATGTTCCTAGTTGTATGCCGGAGGGGACCATTGTGTAAGTCTATTGCATCTTTTGCATTCAAAAAACTATTAGTTTGTTACGTCTTTTTGCTATCTCTGCGAGCAGCCCTGCTTAGGTTGTACAGTCTGACAGCCGTTGGTAGGAAGGACCTACGAAACCTCTCGGTTGTGCACCTGGGATGATGTAGTCTGCTGCTAAATGAGCTCCTCAGTGCATTCAGTATGTCCTGCATAGGGTGGAACTCGGACTCCAGCAGAGATGACAGTTTAGCCACCGTCCTTCTCTCTCCTATCTCCTCCATCGGATCAAGGCGCTGCCCCAGGACAGAGCAAGCTTTCTTAATCAGTTTGTTCAGTCTCTTCCTATCGGCTGCAGTAATGCCACTGCCCCAGCAGACCATTCCAAAAGTGATGGCTGATGCCACCACCGTGTCATAGAATGACTTCAGCAGCTCCCCTTGTACACCAAAAGACCTGAGTCTCCTCAGCAGGAACAGCCTGCGCTGTCCCTTCTTGTAGAGTGCATCAGTATTGTGTGACCAGTCTAGTTTATTGTTCAGATGAATACCCAGGTACTTATAGGATGTCACCATCTCGATGTCTGTTCCCTGTATATTTACTGGTACTGTGAGGGGCTGCCCATGCCTGCGGCAGTCCACCACCAGCTCCTTAGTTTTCCTCGCGTTGATCTGGAGGCAGTTCCGATGGCACCAGTCCACGAAGTCCTGGATAAGCCCTCTGTACTCAGCTTCATCTCCATTGGAGATGAGGCCAACGATCGCAGAGTCATCAGAGAACTTCTGTAGATGGCAGTGTGTTGTGTTGTGTGAGAAGTCCGCAGTATAAAGAGTGAACAGGAAGGGAGCCAGCACCGTTCCCTGGGGGGCCCCCGTGCTACTGATGATCGTGTCGGACACACAGTCCCGGGTTCTCACAAACTGAGGCCGGTTCGTGAGGTAGTCCAGGATCCATGATGACAGGTGCTGGTCCACCCCTGCGCGCAGCAGCTTGTCCTTCAGGATCATCGGTTGGATGGTGTTGAAAGCACTGAAGTCAAAGAACATGATCCTCACCATATTCCCGGGCTTCTCCAGGTGGGACAGAGAACGGTGAAGGAGGAAGATCACCGCATCCTCCACCCCAATGCCATGCTGGTAGGCGAACTGGAGTGGATCCATCGCTGGTTCCACCAGGGGGTGGAGGTGAGCAAGGAGCAGTCTCTCCAGGGTCTTCATCAAGTGGGACGTCAAGGCCACCGGTCTGTAGCTGTTCAGGTCTTTGGGGTGGGAAGTTTTTGGTACAGGTACCACACAAGATGTTTTCCACAGCTGTGGTACCCTCCCCAGTTTCAGGCTCATGTTGAAGATATACGTCACAATCCCACACAGCTGGTCTGCACAGGACTTGAGGAGCTTTGCGCTGATGCCGTCCGGTCCCGGCGCCTTCCTCGCCTTGATCTTCCTCAGCTCCGTCCTCACCTGGGTCCTGGTCAGGGTCAGGATGGGGGGCTGTGTGTTGGGAGTGGGGGGGTGTTGGTGGAGTGGGGAGTGGGCAGCAGGACTTGATTTCTTTAGAGGCAGCAGTGGTTGTTGTGCAGTCAGGGGGGAGGGCGGTTGGTCAAATCTATTGAAAAACAGATTCAGGTTGTTCGCCCACTCCCTGCCCCCCGTGGCCTGGGGGGAGGTATTCTGGAGCCCCGAGATGGTTTTGAGGTTTCTCCAGACCCCGCTGATGTCGCTCTGTTGCAGCTTGTCCTCCATCTTCTTCCTGAAGCTGTCCTTGCCTTCTCTGATCTTTCTCCTCAGCTCCCTCTGTACGGACTTCAGCATCTCCCTGTTCCCTGACCTGAAGATCCTCTTCTTCTCTCTCAGAAGTGTTTTTATCTCAGGGTTGATCCAGGGTTTGTTGTTTGAGTGACGCCGTATGGTCTTGGTGGGAACGGATTTGTCCACACAGAAGCTGAGGTAGCCCGTGAAGGTGTGAATGAGGCCATCGATGTCCTCACCATGTGGATCGCAGAGCTGCTTCCAGGCGGTGGCTTCAAAACAGCCCTTTAGGGTGTCCATTGTCTCCTCAGACCATAACTCCACAGTGTGCATGGCCGGAGGTTGTCTGTGCACTAGGGGTTTGTACACCGGCCGGAGATGAACCAAGTTGTGATCCGATCTCCCGAGTGGGGGGAGTTGTGATGAGGTGTACGCCTCCTTAGTGTTTGCGTAGAATAAATCCAGTGTTTTATTGTCTCTAGTGTGGCATGTGACATACTGGGTGAACGTGGGTAGAATGGGAGACAGTGAAACATGGTTGAAATCGCCTGAGATGAGGAGAAGAGCATCTGGGTGTTCTGTCTGCAGCCTGCTGGTTACTGAATGGATGACGTCACGTGCTGTCCCAGCGTTCGCCGTCGGATTTGCATAAACAACAATGCAGATCACGTGTGAGTGTTCTCTCGGGAGATATGTAGGCCTCATGCTAACAGCTAGCAACTCAATGTCTTTGCTGCAGTGTCGTTGTTTAACAGTGATATGTCCCGGTCTGCACCAGTTGTTGTTAACATACATTATCACTCCACCGCCCCTAGCCTTGCCACTGTCTGGTGTTCGGTCAGCTCGTATCATGTGAAAACCCTCCAGCTCAATGTTAGCATCTGCTGCTAGTTCAGTTAGCCACGTCTCAGTAAACAAAAGGAGAGAGCACTCCCGGTATGTGCTATCATAACGGGAGATAGCCGCTAGCTCATCTAACTTTCCCAGTATCGACCGTACATTTCCCATGACAACAGATGGAAGGGAGGGTCTGTACCTTATATTTTTTGTCCTCCGCCTTACTCCAGCCCGGCAGCCGCGGCGTTTTCGCCTCAGTTCTCTCGGTATGTCGAGTTTTTCCAATGGGACCGGGTGGCGGTTGAATGCTAGCAGCTGTTCTCTGCTGTATCGTATCCTGCTATAAACAGTGGCTCCGTCCACCGGCTCAGGAGACATTTAGGACGATCTGTGTGTCCGTGATATAAGTGGGGTGAAAAAAAAAGACGGATCAAAAGAGAGAGGAAGGGAAAAAGACTCGGAATCGAGCCGCTGTTGCAAAAGGCAGCCTACTCGTGTGGCGCCGAGGAAAAAAAAAAAAAAAAAAAAAAAAAAAAAGACTAAATTGCAAATTACAAGACTAAATTGTCATTACATGTGCTGTAATCGGCTACAGTGTGTCATTTTGTAACATTTTTGGTTGGTGGGGTACCATGAGATTTTTTTCAATGTAAAAAGGGTTCCTTGGCTCAAAAAAGATTGAAAAACACTGCTATGGAGTTTTTGCGTATGACGTAAGGGGGCGCGCAGCACTGGCCCAGCCAGAGTGTGCCGCCATATTGGATGGCAAGAAACAACAGCAGCAGCAGGGTGAAACAAACAACATAGCTCACGTGTACCTACAAACTCGGCAAAATGGTGTACTCTTGTGCTGCCCATGGATGTACCAACAGATACGGCCAACCAGGACTGGAAAATGTGTCATTCTACAGGTTCCCAGCAGATGAAAATCGCAGAAATGATTGGCTTGGAAACATGCAGAGATCCATCTTGCTGCCTTCTCAATGCTTCACTGACTGATCCCAAACACACCGCCCGGGCAACAAAGGAGTGGCTTCGTAAGAAGCATTTCAAGGTCCTGGAGTGGCCTAGCTAGACTCCAGATCTCAACCCCATAGAAAATCTTTGGAGGGAGTTGAAAGTCTGAGTTGCCCAGCGACAGCCCCAAAACATCACTGCTCTAGAGGAGATCTGCATGGAGGAATGGGCCAACATACCAGCAACAGTGTGTGAAAACCTTGTGAAAACTTGCAGAAAACGTTTGACCTCTGTCATTGCCAACAAAGGGTATATAACAAAGTATTGAGATGAACTTTTGTTATTGACTAAATACTTATTTTACCGAGGAATTTACCAATTAATTCATTAAAAATCCTTCAATGTGATTTTCTGGATTTTTTTTTTCTTATTTTGTCTCTCATAGTTGAAGTATACCTATGATGAAAATTGGAGACCTCTCTCATCTTTTAAGTGGGAGTACTTGCACAATTGGTGGCTGACTAAATACTTTTTTACCCTACTGTATAGAACGCCGGGAACTTGCATTGAGACATTCAGAGATAAATTAGTCGAGCTGTACAATAATATTACTAGTAAGAAAATGGTAGCAATTTGTGTGAGATTTCAATATTGATTTACTGAATCCACATCAACAAAATATAGTTAGAGTTCATGAACTCTATGTACAGCATGAGTCTATATCCCACAATAACACATCCCATTAGAATCACAGTTCACTCTGCTACACTTATTGACAACCTGTTTGTCAATGTTATCGATAAGAAAATAGAAAGTGGATTATTGATAAATGATATAAGTGACCACTTGCCAACCTTTGCACTTATTCATGGCCACACGGGGCCCAACGCAGAAAAAATTTCAAAATCGTTCAGATACAAATCACCAAATGCAATCAATTCTTTTAAAGAGGACTTGCTGAAGCAAGACTGGACAGAAGTCTATGTATCAGATGTAAATGAAGCCTATGACACATTTATAAACATTGTAACCACTCTTTATGAAAAAAACTGCCCATTAGTTAAAAAAAAGCTTAAACGCAAATTTGCTGATAAGCCATGGTTAACCAAAGGACTACAAAAGGCGTGTAAAAAGAAAAATTTATTATATAAAGCTTTCCTCAAGAAAAGGACAAAAGAGCAGAGCAGCGGTATAAAACATACAAAAATAAGTTAACATATATAATAAGATGTAGTAAAAGAGACTATTACAGTAAAGAACTGGAGAAAAACAAAGACAATATTAAAAATACATGGACAATACTCAACCGTATCCTTGGAAATAAAAGCAGAAATACAAGCAACCCAACTAATATTCCAAAAAATAATAAAACGACTCAAGAGTGTGAATATAGCTTCACCTGCAGATGAATTTAATAATTTTTTTGTTAACATTGGACCTAATCTGGCCCGAGAAATACCCACTACGGTGCCTACAGGCGATACAATATGCAACAACACTGCTGTAAAAGACTCCATCTTCATAAAGAACACAGATGAAAGAGAGGTCACTGAAATTGTTAAATCGTTTAAAAGTAAAACATCTACGGACTGTGATGGTATTGACATGCTATTAGTCAAAACTGTTATCGAATGCATAGTAAAACCACTGACGTATATCTGTAACCTGTCTCTCCAATCAGGTATATTTCCCAATGCAATGAAAATAGCTAAAGTAATTCTGATATACAAGACGGGCGACAGAGGGGAACTCTCAAACTATAGACCAATTTCACTATTACCGCAATTTTCCAAGATACTTGAAAAAATATTCTATGAGAGAATTGACAACTTCATACTGAAGAATGATTTATTGTGTGAGCAGCAATATGGGTTCAGACACAAGAGGACAACTGCATATGCCCTAATGGAATTTACAGAAAAAATATCAACAGCCATTGAAAATAAAGAGTATTCAGTTGGAGTATTCCTGGATCTTAAAAAAGCATTTGATACAGTAGATCACAATTTATTATTAAAGAAACTACAAAATTGTGGTATTAGAGGGGTAGCACTGTCCTGGTTAAGTAGTTACTTAAAGAATAGATATCAGTATGTATGTGTTAGCAACAAAAACTCAGTTACTGAAGGTCACCTGTGGAGTCCCACAGGGTTCAGTTTTGGGACCATTATTATTCAATATGTATATAAACGATATATGTAAAGTTTCAGAAAAAATGGACTTAATATTGTTTGCCGATGACACTAATCTGTTATGCAGTGGAAACAATTTGGAACAACTTCTGGATACACTCGGAAAGGAATTAGGAAAGCTGAAACTGTGGTTTGATTCAAACAAATTAACGCTCAATTTAAGTAAGACAAAATTTATAGTCTTTAACAACCATCACAACAACCCAGTACCCAAACTCAGTGTAAATGGTGTAGAGATTGAAAGGGTATCTGAAACTAAATTTCTTGGAGTAATAATTGATAACAAACTGTGTTGGAAATCACATATTAATTATATTAAAGGTAAAGTATCCAAATCAATTGCAATATTACACGGAGTGAAATATTTGCTGAATCAACCCACACTATACACCTTGTATCATTCATTAATAATTAATAATAATTATTATTATTATTATTAATAATATTATTATTATCATTAATAATTAATACATGACATATTGTAATGAAGTATGGGGAAATAAGATAAGATAAGATAAGATAAGATAAGATAAGCCTTTATTAGTCCCACAACGGGGAAATTCCAGGATTGCAACAGCACAGGGATAGCAACACTCAGAGCAACAATCAGAAGGCAAGAAAAAAAAAAAAACAAGCAAGCAAGAGCAGCTAATAAACATATGTACGTATTACTATAAAATATATATATATACACACACACACAGACACACAGTGCAGAGCATTGTAGCTGGATGGAATAAATATATGAATATATGAACACACAGTGCAGAGCATTGTAGCTAGATGGAATAAATATGTAAATATATAAACACCCACAGTACGGAGCATTGCAGCTAGGTGGAATAAATATGCAAGTATATAAACACACACAGTGCGGAGCAATGTAGCTAGATGGAATAATATGTAGATATATAAATATATAAACACCCACAGTACGGAGCATTGTAGCTAGATGGAATAAATATGCAAATATATAAACACACACAGTGCAGAGCATTGTTGCTAGATGGAATGAAACAGCATAACCGTCTACTTAGTTATCCTACATGGTATGATTATGTGCCCATACATATTCTCACCCTCCATAGCGACCGGTATGTTCCTAGTTGTATGCCGGAGAGGACCATTGTGTAAGTCTATTGCATCTTTTGCATTCAAAAAACTATTAGTTTGTTACGTCTTTTTGCTATCTCTGCGAGCAGCCCTGCTTAGGTTGTACAGTCTGACAGCCGTTGGTAGGAAGGACCTACGAAACCTCTCGGTTGTGCACCTGGGATGATGTAGTCTGCTGCTAAATGAGCTCCTCAGTGCATTCAGTATGTCCTGCATAGGGTGGAACTCGGACTCCAGCAGAGATGACAGTTTAGCCACCGTCCTTCTCTCTCCTATCTCCTCCATCGGATCAAGGCGCTGCCCCAGGACAGAGCTAGCTTTCTTAATCAGTTTGTTCAGTCTCTTCCTATCGGCTGCAGTAATGCCACTGCCCCAGCAGACCACTCCAAAAGTGATGGCTGATGCCACCACCGTGTCATAGAATGACTTCAGCAGCGCCCCTTGTACACCAAAAGACCTGAGTCTCCTCAGCAGGAACAGCCTGCGCTGTCCCTTCTTGTAGAGTGCATCAGTATTGTGTGACCAGTCTAGTTTATTGTTCAGATGAATACCCAGGTACTTATAGGATGTCACCATCTCGATGTCTGTTCCCTGTATATTTACTGGTACTGTGAGGGGCTGCCCATGCCTGCGGCAGTCCACCACCAGCTCCTTAGTTTTCCTCGCGTTGATCTGGAGGCAGTTCCGATGGCACCAGTCCACGAAGTCCTGGATAAGCCCTCTGTACTCAGCTTCATCTCCATTGGAGATGAGGCCCACGATCGCAGAGTCATCAGAGAACTTCTGTAGATGGCAGTGTGTTGTGTTGTGTGAGAAGTCCGCAGTATAAAGAGTGAACAGGAAGGGAGCCAGCACCGTTCCCTGGGGGGCCCCCGTGCTACTGATGATCGTGTCGGACACACAGTCCCGGGTTCTCACAAACTGAGGCCGGTTCGTGAGGTAGTCCAGGATCCATGATGACAGGTGCTGGTCCACCCCTGCGCGCAGCAGCTTGTCCTTCAGGATCATCGGTTGGATGGTGTTGAAAGCACTGGAGAAGTCAAAGAACATGATCCTCACCATATTCCCAGGCTTCTCCAGGTGGGACAGAGAACGGTGAAGGAGGAAGATCACCGCATCCTCCACCCCAATGCCATGCTGGTAGGCGAACTGGAGTGGATCCATCGCTGGTTCCACCAGGGGGCGGAGGTGAGCAAGGAGCAGTCTCTCCAGGGTCTTCATCAAGTGGGACGTCAAGGCCACCGGTCTGTAGCTGTTCAGGTCTTTGGGGTGGGAAGTTTTTGGTACAGGTACCACACAAGATGTTTTCCACAGCTGTGGTACCCTCCCCAGTTTCAGGCTCATGTTGAAGATATACTGTACGTCACAATCCCACACAGCTGGTCTGCACAGGACTTGAGGAGCTTTGCGCTGATGCCGTCCGGTCCCGGCGCCTTCCTCGCCTTGATCTTCCTCAGCTCCGTCCTCACCTGGGTCCTGGTCAGGGTCAGGATGGGGGGCTGTGTGTTGGGAGTGGGGGGGTGTTGGTAGAGTGGGGAGTGGGCAGCAGGACTTGATTTCTTTAGAGGCAGCAGTGGTTGTTGTGCAGTCAGGGGGGAGGGCGGTTGGTCAAATCTATTGAAAAACAGATTCAGGTTGTTCGCCCACTCCCTGCCCCCTGTGGCCTGGGGGGAGGTATTCTGGAGCCCCGAGATGGTTTTGAGGTTTCTCCAGACCCCGCTGATGTCGCTCTGTTGCAGCTTGTCCTCCATCTTCTTCCTGAAGCTGTCCTTGCCTTCTCTGATCTTTCTCCTCAGCTCCCTCTGTACGGACTTCAGCATCTCCCTGTTCCCCGACCTGAAGATCCTCTTCTTCTCTCTCAGAAGTGTTTTTATCTCAGGGTTGATCCAGGGTTTGTTGTTTGAGTGACGCCGTATGGTCTTGGTGGGAACGGATTTGTCCACACAGAAGCTGAGGTAGCCCGTGAAGGTGTGAATGAGGCCATCGATGTCCTCACCATGTGGATCGCAGAGCTGCTTCCAGGCGGTGGCTTCAAAACAGCCCTTTAGGGTGTCCATTGTCTCCTCAGACCATAACTCCACAGTGTGCATGGCCGGAGGTTGTCTGTGCACTAGGGGTTTGTACACCGGCCGGAGATGAACCAAGTTGTGATCCGATCTCCCGAGTGGGGGTAGTTGTGATGAGGTGTACGCCTCCTTAGTGTTTGCGTAGAATAAATCCAGTGTTTTATTGTCTCTAGTGTGGCATGTGACATACTGGGTGAACGTGGGTAGAATGGGAGACAGTGAAACATGGTTGAAATCGCCTGAGATGAGGAGAAGAGCATCTGGGTGTTCTGTCTGCAGCCTGCTGGTTACTGAATGGATGACGTCACGTGCTGTCCCAGCGTTCGCCGTCGGATTTGCATAAACAACAATGCAGATCACGTGTGAGTGTTCTCTCGGGAGATATGTAGGCCTCATGCTAACAGCTAGCAACTCAATGTCTTTGCTGCAGTGTCGTTGTTTAACAGTGATATGTCCCGGTCTGCACCAGTTGTTGTTAACATACATGATCACTCCACCGCCCCTAGCCTTGCCACTGTCTGGTGTTCGGTCAGCTCGTATCATGTGAAAACCCTCCAGCTCAATGTTAGCATCTGCTGCTAGTTCAGTTAGCCACGTCTCAGTAAACAAAAGGAGAGAGCACTCCCGGTATGTGCTATCATAACGGGAGTTATGGGAGTAAATACATATAAAACAAACATATATCCACTCTTTATGCTTCAAAAGAGAGCTATTAGAATAATAAACAAAGCAGCTTACAGGGAACCAACAAACCCACTTTTTCTTAAACAAAAAACTCTCAAGTTGAAAGATCTGGTTGACTTTAAAACTGCAATAATAATGTTCAAAGTGAAGAATTTATCACTGCCCGCAAATATCCAAAAGTTGTTCCAAACAAGGGAGAAACGATATCACTTCAGAGGAACATGTATATTTCAAAAGCCTACAGTGAGAACAACCACCAAGCAACACTGTATTTCAGTGCAAGGAGTCAGATTATGGAACGATTTTGGACCTGAATTAAAATCATGTACAACGCTTGGACAATTTAAACAAAAACTAAAGGAAGAAATACTCCAAACATATTTACAAGACGACATGTAAACTCACATAAGGATTGACATATCCAGCCTGTGTTGTGTTGTAGCTTAGTTTTTTTTGTGTTTTTTTTGTTTTTTTTTCTCTGTCACATTTTGTCTTAGCTTTGTTTTGAATTGTAATCGCTCTTGACTGTTTTCTCTTTTTTCTATTTTGAATTCCTGGATGGAATATGGGTGGGCAATATAAGCTGCGGCTTCAGCCATCACCCATTTCGGATAACTTACGTGGAATTGTATAATCAGAGGAGTCTTTGTCTAATTTGACCTTGTTGTTATATTATTCAGTTTCTTTTAACCTGTACTGTACTATCCGAAATAAATTCATTCATTCATTCATTCATTCATAAATAGTACACAGACAAATGAGGCACAGGTGTGGGGAGCAGAGTAAGCAACTGACCTGATTAATCAATTAAATGCAGCTTGAGCTGGCAGGGAGACAGCCTGGTAGTTGGTGGGAGTGACTGGCAAGAGGGAAGGGCTCAGAGTGTAAACAAACCAACATATACACACAGAACTGCAAATATACTAATAACAGACAGAAAAATACTCAAAAATACATAGTCTGAGCACAGCTCAGACACATGACAGAGCTAAATCACTATGCAGTGATAATATAATAACTCAATACAATATCTCAGTGTTTGATCACTGCCTAATTTGTGTAATGCTGTCTTGTGATTAAATAAAATGGGAACGGAAAACTAAAAATGTGATTTTAAGCCCAACAATTAAATAAAATAAATAAATAAATCAGTGATGCTGCACTGTAGTGCTTTTGAACTCATTTTAACACTTGTAAAAAAGTTTATAAAAAGTTTAGGAATATGAAATGCATCTATCCTTTCATTCATCTATTTGGTGTTTATTTCTTATATATTTGTTTAGGTCCTCTGTCATGCAGTTGTGGTATTTTAACAGAGGATAGAAAATCTGAAAATGATCTGTTGGGAAAATAATTTATTTTAACATGGATATTTAAGAATAGCCTTCAGAGTGACTTAGTCTATAATCAAAAGTGGTAAAACTTGCTTTTTAATTGAATTTTATAATTATCAAAATCATGACATTTTAAATATACAGAAAAGTTCAAGGTCAACTTGAATTTCGTGGGGATGACAAGCAATGTTTAAAGGCATTTTTATTTAAGGACCAGTGGTTGGAGCAGATTTTGTTTGTACTTGATTAATGTTCAGAGCTGCTAACATCTTGATGAGGACTGAAACACAAATTTCACTAACAGTTGATGAACAACCATTCTGGTCACATTTCATGAATGATTAATACAATGTAAAGACCAAATCTGCATGAGAAAAGTGAATCTTTTCTCAGATCAGCTGAATCCTACCAGCCAGCACAGTTATTCTGTGGTGTAACTCCTTATGTCTGAAAAAATTATCCGTCCGTCTGCAACGATTGGAAAGGACTGCGGGCAATATTTTCCCCTTTTGCCATCTGCTGGCGTTCAAGATCATTGCTGGACTCTGAAGACACACCTGTTCATAAGCCAGACTCCAACTTCCTATTTGCTGGGCTATATGTCATGTCTAATTCTAATTGACTATGACCAGTTTTTCATGTTAAAAGTTAGTCCATAAGCTACAATAGGAGCTATAAAGCTGAAGGAAAAATAATATTCTCCTTTTCAATGACCTCCGTTTTTTTGTAGAGTAACTCAGAATTTCCTTTTTCATATAATCAGCTTTTATCATTTTCTCCATAAAATTGCATCCAAGTTTATGTACGTATAATTTTGTTAGTTACTTCACAGTCTCCCATTGCATTACAATTACAAATTCAAAATCTGGTTTCTCTTGTTTCCACAGAGGTTTAACTACAGACTTTATGCTCAGGAATCCGTTACCAGTTAATATGATATTTGATAATTGATCATTTCACCTACTTACAAATCAACTGAATGTAATGCCACTTAACTTGAGTTTGATTATTAAAACTGTTAACGGCATATATCAGTGTCAGGTCAGGCTGTCATGCGATGGCCCTCACGAGCCATCAATGAGACGCCGAGAGCTTGCTGATGAGTTTGCGTTATTTATTAATACAGAGGAACAGTACAAAATAATACGCCACGTGGGGCAACGACACAAACACACATTTGAGTGACAAACAACAGGTTACAAGGGAAAAGAGCACTATGACACGGACTAAGAGGATAAACACTTACAGGGGGGAGAAAACTCCTGAATCAAAGAAAGGGATGAAACCGTGGAATCTTCGACGGAGGTCGCAGCCCCGAGTAACCTGAGCTGCTCCCTTAAATAGCGTTTCAATAGACTCAGCTGATGAGAATGACAGTTGATTGATAATCAGCCGTCTCAGCGGAGCGCAGCTCTGACAGCCGGAAGCCCTGCCGAGACGCTGTCACAATAAGAGCCCGAAGGCCCAATGGTAACCCAGAGTAGAGAACGGAGAACTACCGGACCACCCGAGCGCGAACAGAGTCGGCACTCGGATCGTAACACAGGCGCGGTGGCGGAGTGGTTAGCACTGCAGCAGCACAGCAACTCACCGTTGGGATCCTAGATCCTGGGTTCAATCCCAGCCCCCGACCAACAGTGATCTGTGTGGAGTTTGCATGTTCTCCCCGTGGCTGTGTGGGTTTACTCCAGGATTTCTCCGGTTTCCTCCCACATGCCAAAAACATGCAAGTTAGGTTAATTGGCATCAAACTGGGGATTCTAAATTGTCCTTAGGTATGACTGTGAGAATGAATGGTTGTCTGTCTCTCTGTGTTGTCCCTACGATGGACATTTTTGATTTGTCCAGGGTGTACCCTGCCTCTTGCCCAAAGATGCTGGGATAGGCTCCAGTCCCCCCACAACCCAAAAAGGATTAAGCGGAAGAAGGTGAAAAAGGTCAGGCATTAGTTTGCTTGCTACCGGATAACCATGAAAACCAGTACTACCTGTTTCATGGGTCGGGCCGTCAGCGACTCAACCAGCAACCCTGCCCTTCCGAGGGTGTGGAGGGTGAAACTGGGCATCCTGACAGAACTAAAAACAATATCTGTCACAGGTTGTGGTGGACCACTCCCAGTTACACGGGGTGAGACTGGACATCCCGGCAGATAAGCACATCTGTCGCAAGGTCTGTGGTGGACTTTTCGCCAGTCGGTGCATTGTGACATGCACTACACAAAGAGCAGAAATAAACAAACCTATCATCTGGTCAGTCACTGCAACAGATACTGGAGTCAGTTTGTCTTGGCCTGTCCTTGCCACTAATAATACCTCTATCTGCCAAGAATGTGCCACTAGTCCAGCAAAAGCTAGCGGTACTCAAATACATTGCAAGCAGTTTCATGAAATAGTCAGAGAGCAACTCATACTGGCTCAAACGTCAATCTGGGTTAACAAGGTCAGGAGTTCCTGGCTGCGTGGAGGAATCTGATCAGACGTAAATGAAACGGTCATTGTCGCCCCCGACAGACTGCTATAATGATATGATGATGAACTCCTATTAGCAAACTAGCAACCAGCTAACTTCACACAACAATTCACAAGCTAAATATGATATTTACCTCGTTTTGGACAGAGGCTTTGGTCCTTTTGTTTGACAAGTTCAACCAGTTTAAAATGGTTTGTTGCCCTCGTTTTATATTCTCTCACTGAGCTGAATGCATTTTACACCAGCATCCCCACCTGCCACCCTGACTTCTTCTTCTTCCTTTTGGTTTAACGGCAGTTGGCATCCAGCTTATGGTGCATTACTGCCACCTTCTGCTCTGGAGTGTGGATCAAAGTGTGCAGTACCTCTGAAGCCAAAAAAAAAACAAAAAAAAAAACCTTCTAGACAACTAAATTCTCCTTAAAACCCCAATTTCCCTTAAATACTTTAACACTGCCTTCACTTGTGCCCATTTCCTCATACTTAAAAACCCTCTTAGTGTAAAGTCATTCATTCCCTCTTTCCTCAGCGACTCCCTCAACACCTCCCTCTGTGCCTCATATTCCCTACAAATTAACATCACATGTTCCACTGTTCCATCCTCCTGACATCTGTCACATAGACCTGACTCATGCTTATCTATTATGCTAAGAGTCTTATTTAATGAGCAGAGTCCTATTCTCAGATAGTATCATCTCCTTTCTCCTGTTTGCACTTCTCAACCGGTTCACTTTCACACTCTTTTGGATTGTATAATACCGTCTACCATTTTCCTCTACGTCTCACCCTGCTTGCTATATTTGATGAATTTTCCCCCTAATTATATATTTTGCCTCATTTTTACCAAAGCTAATCTGTTTGTCTGTGGTCTTTTTTAGTGCGTTCTTTGCCAACTCATCAGCCTTTTCATTCCCCTTTATACCAACATGAGCTGGAACCCATCCATATTTAACCTGCACTCCATTGTCTGTAACTCTCCTAATAGACTGTAATACTGTACCTCATACAAAATATCTTGGCGACGTTTTGACTGAAAAGATTTTGTGCTTGATAACACTGATAAAGAATCTGAACAAATTACTACCCTACCTGGTTTTTCCTTCTCAACCCATAATAGAGCTTCCCACACAGCCATCATCTCCACCGTCTACACCCCCAGCATGTTGGAAGTTCTCTTACAGATTTTTATCTCCCTAGATGGAATCGCTACTCCAAACCCAACCAATCCACTATCAGAAACTTTAGCCCCATCTGTATAAATAAGTAAGAAATTACTATATTTTTCTTCCACCAAACAGTAAAAAGCACTCACTAAATCAATTTTCCCTCTCTTTCTAGAATGTAACAAGTGAGAATCAATATTTGGTGAGACAAGTTTCCACGGAGCTACTGTAAGAATTACCACTGTAGGACTCATCCTCACCTCAAGTAACCCAAGTTCATTGGCAATCATATTGCTTACACGTCCACAGGAATCCTTTTGTCCCCTGACATTCTCCCAGCATTCTTGCAGCACTTTTTTAATGGGATGTGAATCACTATGCCCTTTTAAATAGTAGTTAGCCAGAAGATGTTTCCTTCTAAACCCCAAAGGCATCTCTCCCATTTCAGTTTGTACTGGGGAAGTTTTAAAGGCCCCACTGCATACCCTCAAAGCTTTGGCCTGAACAATATCTAACTTCTTAAGAAGAGATCCAGCTGCCGAACCATATACTATACAGCCATAATCAAATATTGACCTGATCAGAGCAACATACATAGTTTTTTAAAGCTGCAAAACTAGCTCCCCATTCCCTACCTGTCAAACATCTCATCACATTAATCACTTTGTTACATTTTTCCTCAATTCTGCTTGTGTTCTGCCCATGTGAGCCTAGAATCAAATACCACATCCAAAAATTTAAATACATTAACTCCTTCTAGTTCTCTTCCATACATCCTTAATTTCATGTCTTCACCAATGCTTTTCCTAGTGAAAAACAGTGAGTCTTTTCAACAGAAAATTTACTACCCCAATCAAGGCCCCATTCTACAACCTCATTAACTGCTTCCTGCACTTTCCTGATTATACTGTATATTCTAAATTCCTTCCCCTTTTCAACAAGGCCCCATCATCAGCAAATAATGATCGGCCTATATCTACTGAAACTCTTGAAAATATGTCATTGATCATAATAGTAAACGGTAAAGGACTGATTACACTTGAGGTGTACCATTTCTTACCTCGTATTGGTCTGATATAGCTGACCCAATCTGAACCTTTCCTCCAAAAAGAAAATCCTTCACCCAATTAACCTGTTGAACTCTGGTCAATTTCCCTAAAAAAACCTAAAAATAACATACCCAAAGTAAATCAAAAGCTGTTCTTCAACCCTTTGCAGCATCTTCATGGGGTTGGTCTCATTTAAAAGAAAACACTTTGAATTTTTTGGTAAAACAGTCATAATCTCTCTAAGTGCTCCTGCCACTGAGTAACAGTCATCTAAACATACTGAATTTGAAGAAAATAAAGTTTGCCTGGGTGTTTTTTTAGATACAAATGCTTGCAAATAACACACAGCTGTCAGATACTGGTTGGAAAATGCAACAGAAATGTAGAACCAAGTGTTATCAAGCTGAGGTCAAAATTTTGTAACAATATCACAAAAAATGAATATATTACACAGCTTTTTTCTCAGGTTGTTCCCAGGCATTTTTGAACTGTGCCAAACTGTGCCAAATGGCACAGTTTAGAAAAACGTCTAACTTTAGAATGCTTCGACATAGAAGCTTCATCTTGGGCTCTAATGAAAGGTGACACTCAGGGCTGTGTGTGTGTGTGGGGGGGGGTTGTTTGTTCATTCATGAATGAATAAATAAATGAACAAACAAGCCCCCCACACACAAAGAAACATGCCACGTAAAAAATGTGACCTTTTTTTAACAAAAAAATAACCTACAGTGCAATAAAAATTATACTAAAATATCTGCAATGTAGAGGAAAACAACTCCCCCCCCCCCCACCCGCTACAGAGGAGCTCGGTGCACAAAAAAACTTGTGGCCATGACGGACCGTTGTAATTACCGATCAGTCAAAAGTCATTTTTATTACTATTTTCATTGATAAAGAATAATTTAGCTTATAACACTTACCTGTCCACAACAGCAGTGTCGTTGGCGAACATCTGTTCCTCATTGTCAGATGAACATGAAGCTGGTCCAGTTGTTACGGACTCGTGGTTCTGGTCACCCGACCCGGTCAAACCATCGCCGCTTCCATGATTGCGGTTTTTGCGAACCATTTTTCAAAACAAATAAGAACAGAAGTAATAAAAAAAGACTGGCTAATGGCTGAGAGTGCTATCGCTACCATTACACACAGGTCTCAATGCGAGTCACCCAGCGGCTTAGGCAAAAAAGATTTTACGCACGGGCGACGCACGCGTTTCAATCGTCGAACTTCTCTGCTTCAATTGGCTCATTGTATTCGCAGTCGTTGGTAGGCAGGTCCTTCTTGCTAGGTTTTCAGTCATTGGTTCTTCAAGGTTTCAGAAACCCAATTTAAGGGTCTTATTAGTCGAATGAGAGGCCAATCAAATCTAAACCAATCAAACACTCCTTTGGCTTTCTGTTCACGGATGTGTCTGTACTGGAAGAACGGAAATGCAGCTTTTTTTTTTTCAGTGCGCACTGAGACGCACTATGATGCAGAGACGTGACCGCCCGCGGAATCCCGGAGTTCAACAGGTACCTCAAACACACATCATGTGTAACTTTATCAACAACCCTTCCTTCCACATAATATCATAGGCTTTTTCAATATCAAAAAACACAGCAATTACTGATTCTTTATCTGCTTGACCTTTCCTAATTTCAGTTTCCAGTTTTACCACTGAGTCCATTGTGTTTCTTCCTTTCCTAAAGCCACTCTGATACTTTGCTATCTTTCCTCTTTTTTCCGGATCATACTCCAGCCTCTCTATCATTCTTTCCATAATTTTACATAAACTAGAAGTCAATGCTATTGGTCTATAATTAGTAGGTTTAGCCAGGTCCTTGCCTGGTTTCCTGACAGGGATCACTAGAGCTTCCTTCCACACATCTGGTAATTTCCCTTCATCCCATACTCTATTATAAAGGTCCAGCAGCTTTTCCAGAGCTCCTTCTCCCAAATGCTTTAACATTTGATAACTAATTTTATCTTTCCCTGGGGACGTATTCTTGGATTTGTTTATTGCTCTCACCATTTCTCCTATACTGAATTGGTCATTAATTTCATTCTCTGTATGCTCTATTCTATCTAATATATTTGGATACTGCCTAAATATATTTTCCCTTCTTTTGTCAGGTTATCTATACTGTGCACTTTTGCAAAAGTTTTAGCTAGTACCTCAGCCTTTTCTATATTTGAGGTTGCCACTTCCCCATCATTCTCTAACACTGGATACTCCAGATCTCTCCTATTTCCATTCATCTTCTTTATCATTCCCCACAGGTGTATTCCTCCCTATATCATCACAAAAATTTCTCCAACTTAGCCTTTTTACTTGACGTACTATTCTCCTAACCCTTGCTTGTGCTTTCTTATATTTGATTAAATGTTGCATATTGTGAGTCCTTTTAAGTTGCCTAAATGCCCTGTTTCTGTTTTTAACTGCCTGCTGACATTGCTCGGTCTACCAAGGGACCAGCTTTTTCTTCAATTTTCCTTTACTTTTAGGTATAGATCTTTCTGCAGCCCTAATTATAGCTGAGCTAATTTGATTATTAGCTTCATTGATATTATCAACTAACATTATCCTTGCCATATTATTCTCACAAGCCCTGAAATCTTCCTCAGTCAGCGTTTCCACACATCCATCTTGGGACTCTGTCACCTGCATTCACTTCCATTTTTCCTCCAATTACACGATATTGGATAAAGGTCACTCCCAACTGTAGTGTTCGTACAAACTTGCCAGTTACTAATCCCAGCCAAAATACTGGTCACAAGTGTAATATCCAAGACTAACTCAGATCCCGCAGTAACATTAACTTGTTCCTCTACCATCACTGATATAGATCAAATTCCTTTCCTTTTGTTATGTACGCTGCATAAACAGCAGCGAACATATAAAATAGCAGCGAGCCCAAAGCGCAGTATGTAACGTGTTTATTTACAAGAGAGTGAATATACAACAATGTCCAAAAACAGTCACTGTGCCTAAGCGTGAGACAACCGGCTACAGCTGTGTTGGCTCGGGTTACATGCCAAACGTGCTCCTGGCTGGTTAGGAGCGGAGAGAAAAGGCAAAATAACAGGACAAACTTACTAACATGTCGGAGCGGAAAGGCTCTGAGGCACAACACTGTTCAGTCCGGGAAAAACCAACAGACACCACTAGAATGTCCGAAGTAGATATTGAAGCTGCTGCACTGGCTGGTCACACTCTATTCAATAAATACACAATCCTCAAATGAGAGCAAGTGGACACAGCTGTGGCGACAGGTGCGTGGCTGATTGAACTGTTGTGTGTGTGTGTGTGTGTGTGTGTGTGTGTGTGCGCATGTGGTGAGTCAAGCAACTGGTGAGCGCCTGGTACGAGGGGGAAAGCATGACTGTAGGACTGATGGAGAGCAAGGCTCAATCTGCCAGCTGGAATTAATAAGACCTGAAAAATCTACAGCCACAAGTCATGGACGGGGTGGCAACCCCGAACATGACAGTCCCCCTCCCAAGGGGTGAATACCAGACACCCACCAAACCATAGAAAACAGAACAAAACCTGCCCCCCCCCCCCACCTGAAAGACCAACACCCCAAACCAGGGCGGGAGGTGGGGGAAAAACAAGTTAGGAGGGATCAAACAAAGATGGACAAACACCACAAAACACCACAATAACATTGCCCAACCCCAAGAGACTCTTGGTTCGGGGGGCCAGCCAGAGTCCAAAGCCCAGCGGGTGGCCATAAGTTTGGGAGGGCCGACCCAAGTCCCAAGGCCAGCAGGCAGTCTGCTGAACGGTGTAAGGTGGCCTGTCAGAGAAAAAAAGACCACTTGGCTCAGGAACCAAGTCCTTCAGGCGGCCGGCCCATGTAGGTGAGCCACAAGGCCAGGATGGAGCAACGAGGCAGCGGCCTCCCCACTGGAAGGCTGAAAGGTGGGTGGCCGGACTGAAGAAGGGGACCCCCTGCAGTTCTTGGTGGCAGGAGCAGTCAGACCACAGCGGAGCCTGGCGGAAGAGGAAAGGACACCCCGAGGACCTCTGGAAGGGAGAAAAGGACCACCGTGTCCCAAAGCTGGCTAGCTGCACCCTTGGTGGTCCCGGTTTGGGACAACGTTGCACCAGCAGTGGCCCCTTCCGGGGACCTCATTGCTCCCGCGGTGAGCCCCGATTGGGCCAGTGTTGCACCCACGGTGGACCCCGATTGAGCCATGGTTGCACCCTCACTGGAGCCCAGGTGGACCCTTGCTGCACCCGTGATGGGACCTGGCTGGGCCACTGCTGACCTCCACGCTGTCCTGACCCTGGGCCAGTCGGCCCGCACGAGAATCCAGCCCAGAAGGCGATCAATCACAGGCACCCCCGGGGACCCGGGCAGACGGGGAGCTGGACCCATGGGAACCACAGCGGGGATGGCAGCGGTGACGATAACCTCCAGTGGCAAGCCTGGATCCTCCGTCTCGTCCGGCAATGTGGACCTCTCTCCGGTGACCCTAGATGAGGACTCGGACACAGAGGAAGAAGGGTCAGGGTTGCCGGCAGCGGCAGAGCCTGGCGAGGCGAGCTCAGGTGCAGTGTGTGGCTGCAGCTGGCTCTCCTCACCTGGAGCTAGGTAAAAATGCTCTAAAAGAGAAAAGACAAAGTCAAAAGAGAGCACTTGCCTTAGCACGTGCTCCACCACCATCCAGCACTCCAACGATTCGGGTGATGTCTCTACAGGCTCGGCCTCCTGGAGGTGCAGCTCAGGCGCAGATTCTGCTGTGGCGGCCTCTGCAGCAGGCATGATGGTGGTTGCAGTCTTGGCCCCCTCCAGTAAAGGTTCCAACGCAGGTGACTCTCCCGGCGTGGATTCTGGAGATGGAGTTTCATGTTGAACTGGACCCCAGGAGACTGAAGCCAGCGGATGCTCCGTCGTCGGCACAGGCTTCAGGTCGGTCACAGTGCCCTCTCTCTGTCCATAGAAGCTCCGCGGGGCTGGGATTAAGTCTTTCAGCAGCGCAGGCTCCTCCTTCATCCGGTGACTGAGCTCCAGGGCCGATGGATACTCAGAGGGGAGTGGACGAGAGATGGAGAGGGTAGGTGAGTCGTTTTCAACAGCAGTAGGTGGGGAGAGCTCAGGGAACTGCTCTTTCTGAGCCTCCCTACCAGGAATCAGGCAAGGCATTTCATTATGAGTTGGAGAGGAATGGAAATTAACCTGCCTGTTAGCCTGGCCGTGGATGCTGCCTGCTGCTGTACAGTGTGGTATGTCATCCCTCTCCCTGGCTCCGGAGAGCTTAGGCCCCATCATGGGAGGAATAGGAACCACCCCCGGTGTCATGGAGACGGAGACTTCCGGAGATTTCATGGAGATCCTCCGAGCAGCAGAAGAAGCCATCGAGGAGATGGACTGTGCGGCAGCTGGAGAAAAAGGACAGGCTGGTGTGATAGTGGGCGAGGACAAGCTGGAAGGGGGGGGGGCTGCCGCGGAAATGGTCTCACAGGATGAAGAACGGGCTGCTGGCGAGGAAGAGATGGGGCTTCTTCGGCAATCCAGGGCTGGAGTCGAGGTGGGTTGGAGCTCTGGTGACAGGGGCAGGGCTGGAGCAGATAGGCTGACAGAGGAGGATGGCTGCTTACGCTACGAATGCCACCTCCATGTCGAGGGCTGCTCCAACGCTGACAATTCCCTCTCGGGCTCCTCCTTCGTCTGGAGTCCCTGGATCGGTGAACACTCAGAGGGAGCAGGAGGTCATGACAGTGGGATGACAATGGCTGCAGCAGGTGGAGAGACCTCTGGGGACTGCACACCCAGAGGCTCTCTACCAGAGAGCAGGCAAGAATTTTCAACAATTTCAGAAACAGATGGGAGGGAAACTTGCCTCTTCTCTTGGCTGACGGTGTCCCCTGCTGCAGCTGGCAAGGAGTAGCTCCTCTCATCGGTTGTGGGGGGGCTGGACTCCTCCAGCTCTTCCAACTCCTTCTTCCGGCTTTCAGAGAGAGCAGACGCATTTCTTCTCCTCTCCCCTCTCCTCCCTTCACTGATCCCAGCTTGCTGTGTCCTGTCTGTGTCTCGCTCTTCTTCTCGCTGATCTCGATCCAAACGGAAAATTATGGAATTGAGCTGGCCTTTAAATGCAATTGACACCACTTTTTCAAACAGAAAATCAGGCCCGGGGGAGCCCAAGTATGTGAGAGACTCATGGGACAATTGGATTGAAGATGTGGAAGACATCTACCTGTTTGGCCTTATGATCACAGGATTTCTGCTGTTTGGCCTTGGAGTTTTCCTGGTGTATCAGAAATTAAAGAAGCTGGAAAGAGCTAATCAAAATGCGGACCCGGCGAAGCTCCTTCAACAATTCGGCCAGCTGGGGAGAGCACTGATAGAGGCAAATGGTGAACTGAATTTAGGAAGGTGGGAAACATCTCGGAGTCGCTGGGTGCTCTCCAGGGAATGATTTTAAAGCCTGTGAATGTATGTAAATTGTAATGCACAGAATCGCATGAGAGAAGAAATTTCTATGCTCTAAGTGAACTGTGCTCATCAGGCCTTGATTTGGTGTCCTTGGGAGAACTCATTCCTCCAGGAGAAGAGATAAAGCAGAAGGGAGTTTTGGCTTCTCTCTAACCCAAACAATTGCTGATGTGCAGCAATCTGAACTCTCCAAGGACAGCGTCATGTGACTAACATGGAATTTTACCATCTGGCATGCACTGAAGAGATGAACTCTGTGGACATGTTATCTATGTTTTAGAACACCAAGGACATAACATCTAGCCGTTGCCTAGGAGAGGATTTTTGTTGTCCACCAGTAACTGATACTTCACACACTGCATTCACACTGATATCACATGACTGACATACACACACTGGTCTCTCTCTTGCTTTGTTAATGTGTGGATCTGTATTGTCTGCTAAGTGTGCAATTAGAGGGTTTTTTTCTATGTGATCACAATCTTGCTCACTCGAGCTATATTTTGATAACTGTTTTTTCTCTCTGCCTAATGTGTCACCCCTCCCCCTCCCCCTCTTTACCCCCCACTGTATGAGGTGCCTGTATGGCTGCCGTGTCATTAGGGAGCACTTAACACGAGCGCACCTTAGTGATAAGTAAAATTCCTTGTATGTGTAAGCATACTTGGCAATAAAGTTGATTCTGATTCTGATTCCATTGACGGTGGAGAAGCCTCCTTGAACAGCGCTGGAGAGGAAATGGCGGCCACCGATCTCTCCTCCTCCAGGCGGCGATCAATCTCTTCCAGCCAGGTCAACCTGCATTTCTCCCACCCCCGCGGAGGATGAGCGGAACCAAGTTCTGGAAATGCTGGCGGTGCTGAAGCAGAAGAGCTGAGGAAGGAGGAGTGCCTTTCACCTCCTCAACGCCTCTTCCGCATCGGGCGCCACTCCGCTGCGGCAATTTCCTCCCAGGCTCCTCTCTCCGCAGCGTGAGGATGGAGTGAAGGATGTCCACAGACTCAGAGAAAAACAACAGGTTGGGACATTCCTGTAATACCACTGCTGCAGTATCCTGGATGACGCGAACAGCCTCGGAGGAATATTTCCCCTGCATCCGGGAAAAAGCTTCCTTCAAACGGGTCAGTCCGTGCCGCTCCGCGTCGCTCCAAAAGTCCATTACGGCTCCGATGCAGGTAAGAAAAAACACACGAAAATGGGGGAAAAAAAAGGCACGCTACAAACTGCTTGGGTTCATTTTTGGCGGCAGCTTACTGTTATGTTTGCTGAGTAAACAGCAGCGAACATATAAAATAGCAGCGAGCCCAAAGCGCAGTATGTAACGTGTTTATTTACAAGCGAGTGAATATACAACAATGTCCAAAAACAGTCACTGTGCCTAAGTGTGAGACAACCGGCTACAGCTGTGTTGGCTCGGGTTACAAGCCAAACACGCTCCTGGCTGGTTAGGAGCTGAGAGAAAAGGCAAAATAACAGGGCAAACTTACTAACATGTCGGAGCGGAAAGGCTCTGAAGCACAACACTGTTCAGTCCGGGAAAAACCAACAGACGCCGCCGGAATGGCCAAAGAAGATGTTGAAGCTGCCGCACGCGTGCATGTGGTGATTCAAGAAAATGGTGAGCGCCTGGTACGAGGGGGAAAGCATGACTGTAAGACTGACGGAGAGCAAGGCTCAATCTGCCAGCTTTAATTAATAAGACATGATCAAAACCTACAGCCACAAGTCATGGACGGGGTGGCAACCCTGAACATGACACCTCTGTGGAGAGAGAAATAATTGGGCGAAGCGGTGCAGAGCAGAGCTGTCACGTGGGATGAGACGCCGTGTTATCCGGCGCTCAGACCATATCTCCTCAGCCCTGTCCTTTCTGTGGCAGCGTCTCAGCGGGCTCCCAGCTGTCAGTTACGGGATGGCTGGAGCCCAATTAACTCTCATCAGCTGAGGCGCTGCTGATTAGTATAAGAAGGAGCAGTTCCGATCACTCGGGGCTGCGACTTAGCACACTGAAGGCTGGAACCCCTACGCCTGGCGCCAGTCCTCTGCTCGTCATCCTGCATTACGTGTGAGTGTACTTTGTATGAGTATTTGTGCCTTTTGGCCCATGAGGCCATGTCCCTTATCCCCTGTTCCTTATTATTAATAAAACATCGCAACTCACTGGCTCGCCCTCGGCTCTCTTTGTGTGGCTCGCGAGGGCCACACGTAACAGTAAGTCGCAGCCGAACGAGTTGCCGGCAGCCGTGAGTTTGCTATTGGACTTGTACCTTCCAGTCCTGGTGTCAGCTCTTAAGCATGCCGTCTCCCAGGAGTCACGTTCGGCGCCAGGGCGACGAGCTGACGGCCATCTTGGAGGATGTCGACGGGACGCTCTTCACGGCCAACCTGTACGACACCTCCAACGAAAGATGCTGGCATCTGGACTATGCTGAGAATCTCCTGGACAGCCTCCCTCGCTATTCCAACCATCCTGAGGTCTGTGACAGGAGGGACGCCATCGCTGCACAGTGAGAGGAGCTTCGTGGGTTGGAAGGAAATCCTGGCAGGAGGCCGAAGAGGAGGAGACGTTGCCCTTCGCTTCGGGATTCCGCTCCTGCCTCTACTCCAGCCCGGGAGTTCGCCCCATCCAGAGGTCTTTCCCCGTTCTGCACGACGTCACTCGGGATTTCCCCGGAGGATCTGCAGCTGACAGCTGTTAAGGTCCGGGACCGAGTGGCTGCTGCTAGCTCCGCTGTGCACCCGTCTACCATCATGAAGCATGTGGCGGCGGCGGTAAGATTGGTGGAGAGGAGTCCAGGGCTGCGAGACTACCCCAAGTTCGACACATTCCTCGCCTCGGTCTCCGCTCAGGAGCGGCGATTCCTGGGTCTCTCCTTCGCCTCACCCCCTGGGAATAGCCATCGTCACATTGCCGCTCCGTCTCAGCATGAACCCCGTCGAGATCCAGTTCCGGGCTGCTGTAAGGTCTCTTCCTCCCACGCAGCTGTCACTCCTATGCCTCGTCTGAGATGAGATTCTGCAGCCTCGTCTCCTGAGCCACTCACCTCCGCTGTCACGCCAGCACTTCAGGGCCGGCTCATCTCGGCTGTCACCCCCTCCTCCTTGGCGCACTTCCCGACTGCTGTGTGCGCCCGGAATCCCGACCTGGCGAGCCCTCTCCTGGAATTAACACGAGTGGCTCCCCAACATCTTCTCAGGGGGTCCTCCGTTATCACCCGGCGGGGAAAGGGAGGAGCAACGTCCACTGCAGCAGGCACCATCCAGCCTCCAGGAGACAGGCAAATCCCAGTTTTGTCACATCTACTTAGTGATTTGCTCTGTCAAACTCCTGGAGGTGGAGTTCGGGGTTTGCAGCTCCCCGAACTCCCACCACCTGCTGTAGCCTTTGTCATTAATCCTGCACCCTCTGTGTCTCCCTCCGCTGAGCGGTCCCCGGCGCCAGGCCAACGTTGTGGGATGAGGAGGGGGCCTGCGGTTCTGGACAGCCTGGTTCCGGTTCCGCAGCTACGCTGTGGATGGAGGAGGAAGACGGATTGCTACATGGAGTCTGCGCCGACGACCAAGCATCCCCGGGTCTCCACGGAGGAGCGGTCCGGTCCAGCGGGACGAGGTTCTCCTGTCACCACGCCGTGTGGGCTGTCAGCGTGGTTACCGGTGCCGGAGGAATCACAAGCTGCGCTGTCCATCATGCTGGCTGCGGGGCCCGACGCAGCTGAGTGGGAGCCTGACGACGACCTCCTGATGCCGGATCCCGGATCTTCGCAGTCCTGGACGGCGTCGGAACCCGAGATCAGGCAAGTGCTCTACTTTATCTTTCTTCTCCTTATCTTTGAGCACTTTAGCCTGCCTCTCGGGGAGATGAGCCGGGTGCAGCCGTCCGCTGCATCCGAGCTTATCTCGCCGGGGTCTGGCGCTGCCGGTGATCCTGATCCCAGTTCTGTTTTCTCTCCTGAGCCTTCTCCCAGGGTCGCCGGCGAGGAGCTGTCATCACTCGTGGTGCTGGAGGGTCCAAGTTCGACGTCGGGGGTCGGTTCTGGTGCGGCAACGGTGACCCAATCGGGGTCCGACGGGGGTTCGCCCAAGACCCAATCGGGGTCCGACGGGGGTTCGCCCGAGACCCAATCGGGGTCCGGCGTGGGTTCGCCCGAGACCCAATCGGGGTCCGACGTGGTTTCGACAGAGACCCAATCGGGGTCCGACGTGGTTTCGACAGAGACCCAATCGGGGTCCGACGTGGTTTCGACAGAGACCCAATCGGGGTCCGATCTGGGTTCGACAGAGACCCAATCGGGGTCCGATCTGGGTTTGACAGAGACCCAATCGGGGTCCGATCTGGGTTTGACAGAGACCCAATCGGGGTCCGACGTGGGTCCTGCGACAGCGGTGTCCAGGTCCGGTGAGGGAGCGGCAGATTGCCTGCCGTCGGACGTTGGACCACCTCATCATCGGCTTTTCCCCAAGCCCCTTCTACTAGGGTCCGTTGGGACCTCTCCCTCCCCCCCCCACGGGCCTGGTGGTTGAGCAATGCGGGTCGGCCGCCGGAGGATTTGCCGTGCCCTTTCGGCTCGCCGGTGCGGCTGCCCGACCCGCTAGACTTTCTGTTCGGCGATCTGGTTCGGCCTCCCGAAGAACTGTGTTTTCTGGCCTGGAGTTCGGGTAGGTTCAGGTTCAGGTTACTTTATTTGTACCCGTAGGTAGATTTGTTTTGCAGCCTGGGGACATCCCTATTTACAAGCCACAAATTACATTCAACATAAACACAAACACAGGCACACATGAAGCTGACTATAAACATGATAAGAATACTCAAGGCTCCATCAGTCAGGGTATAAAAAGACAAAGAGATGGGAGAAAAACCAGAGGTAAGAGAGAAGGGTCATATTAAAAGTTAAAAACTAGTCAGAGAGGATAAAAACTCAAAGGTCTAAAACCCAATAAAATATTTAGAACCCAAGTGACATCCTACAAAAATAAGTAAATATAAAATGAAGTTAATAAATAGGTACCTAAATTATGTACAATATATTTACAGCTTGTTCAGCTCTTTGACAGCAGCAGGGACAAAGCTGTTTTTGTAGCGCTGGGTTCTACTTTTTGGGACAGCGGGTAGGCCGCCGGAACTTTTCCCTTCACCCCTGTTAGCGGTATGGACGCTGGGTGCGGGGAGACCTTCCGAACTGAATGTCTTGTGCTGTGCTTATATTTGGGTGGGTACAGCTAAGTTATTATTTTTGTTCAGCATTTAGCGTGATTTTTTTTTTGTGTGTGTATGTGTGTGGGTTTCCCCTCCTGTGTGAGGGATGGCCATATGGTTAATTTTCGCCCTTGGGAGTTCTCCTTTTATTTTGGGGGCCCCGGGGTTGGTTTTAGTTGGTTGACCTGTACATGGTTTATGGGGGTATTGTGGTTTTTTGTTTCTTCCCTGTGTGTTGGGCTATTATTTCCGCAATTATTCTCTGCCTGTACGGGTTTTTCTCTCATGTGGTACCTTATGGAGTATTGTGTTTAGGTTTCCCTTTGTACTCTATATTGGTTACTGCCTGTTTTCTTTCCCTTCTCTGGGTTTATTTTTTTTTCTTGTATTTTGTGGAGTATGTTGTTTGGGTGTTTTTTTTTTTTTCCTTGTACTCAATATTGGTTATTGTTTGTTCTTTTCCTTTCTCTGGGTTTTTTTCTTATGTTACGGAGTATTGTGTTTGGGGTTTTCCCTTTTACTCTGTATTGGTTTGTTATTGATTGTTTTTGTTTTTTTTCTTTTCTCTTATGTCGTATGGTGTATTGTGTTTGGGTTTTCCCTTGGTACTCTGTATTGAGTTATTGTCGATGTTCTTCCCCTCTCTGATTCTCTCCCTCCTGACCTGCACCCCATCCGCCCACCCTAGGTGTGGGGGGGGGGGGTCTTGGATGGTATGGGGGTCATTCGTAGTCCGACCGTGAGGGGGGGGCTGTGTCACGTGGGATGAGACGCCGTGTTATCCGGCGCTCAGACCATATCTCCTCAGCCCTGTCCTTTCTGTGGCAGCGTCTCAGCGGGCTCCCAGCTGTCAGTTACAGGATGGCTGGAGCCCAATTAACTCTCATCAGCTGAGGCGCTGCTGATTAGTATAAGAAGGAGCAGTTCCGATCACTCGGGGCTGCGACTTAGCACACTGAAGGCTGGAACCCCTACGCCCGGCGCCAGTCCTCTGCTTGTCATCCTGCATTACTTGTGAGTGTACTTTGTATGAGAATTTGTGCCTTTTGGCCCACGAGGCCGTGTCCCTTATCCCCTGTTCCTTATTATTAATAAAACATCGCAACTCACTGGCTTGCCCTCGGCTCTCTTTGTGTGGCTCGCGAGGGCCACACGTAACAAGAGCAGACTTTATTAATGTCTCCCTCATTTTCACAAGAATCACAAGCATGAAAAACACACAGGTCGCAGGTACCTCTCCTTTTATAGCATACCCTCTCTCTCTGACCTGGGGTGCTGCATTAACATAAACACATTTGCCATTTCCTTTTGTCATTGTTTGCATCAACACATAACCCCCCCATGACCATTCCCCTTCAGTCTGAGTGGAATCATACTGAGTGGAAATATACTGAGTGGGTCCCCACACCTCCATCAATTCCTCAGTGACATTCCCATTTAGATCGGTACTTAATCCCACCCCCCACCCCACCCATATTTTGTTGTGGGCATTAAAATCTGCACACCAAATAACTCTGCGCCTATCCTGCCCTTGTATCTCTAGTAAATTATCCACCTCTAACTTTTTGCATGGATTCTAGAAGTTAATTATAACTACTTCCTCTCCTCTTTCCCACACTTCCACCACTATGTATTCCTGATCCAGTCCCTTTTCTACAACCCTGTATGGGAGATTTTGTTTCATAAATGTTGCAACTCCTCCTCCTCCATTTGGTCTCTTTCCTAACACCAGTATAACCATACACTACAATGTCTAAACTTGGTTTTAACCAGGTTTCCTGAACACAAATAATATCAGGTTTAATTGCCATTTCTTTAATGAAACACTCGAATTCCTGACCATTAGCCAGTAAACTCCTAGCATTCCATTGTAACAGCGCTACCATTAGTAAAATTAACCAGTCCTTGATGAGTCTTGACTAGACTGAGAAGTCAGGTTCTCTCTCACCTCTTCCCAAGTCAGCCCTATTGATCCCAGATGATTTACCGCTGCTTTTTACAGTCAGCTGAATCTTATCATTCTTTGACTTAACGTCGGCTGTGCTGTTAATGACTACTGCAATAAATGTCACTAATGCCTTTTTATCCACAAGCATCCTATCATTACTATTAACTTGCAGTGACTCTCGTGTATCCTGCCTCACAGTATTATTATTCTGTATCTTAGTCAGTCTCTCAGCTTCTGCATAACTAACTCTTTTTTCCACCCTTAGCTTTTGAACATTGCTCTCCCATTTCATCACGTCACATCCTCTGTACGCCACAATGTGAGTTCCTCCACAGCTGCAGCATTTTGGTTGCACTCCTGCCCCACACTTTCCAAATTCATGGTTTCCACTACATCTTGCATATAGTTTCTTTCCTTTGCAGTTTATAGCTATGTGCCCAGAAGCCTGACAATTAAAACATCTTAATGGTTCTGGCACATATACTCTCACTGGGTAACTTAGAAACCCCAAGAATACCTTCGTTGGGACACAATCCCATTCAAATTTAATCAGCACAGTCTCGCTGTCTTTCCTCTCACCATCCTTTGACTTTTTCAGTCGTAGCACACTCGGAACTTTCCCTCCCTTGAGATTCTTCTTTATTTCCCCCATATTTACGCTCAAAGCAATTCCTGTGATTACTCCTTTGCACCCACCACCCCTGCTTCCTCCCACTCTGCTTGTACTTGTAACTTTAATTTTCCAAATTTCTTTAATTTTTCATGCTTTCTCAAGTTGCTCCTCATTAGTACATCTCACAAATAAGTTTCCGTCATTCGCCCTGACGTCTCACATGATGAAGACCCTGGAGAGACTGCTCCTTGCTCACCTCCGCCCCCTGGTGGGGCCAGCGATGGATCCACTCCATTTCACCTACCAGAATGGCATTGGGGTGGAGGATGCAGGGATCTTCCTCCTGCACCGTTCTCTGTCCCACCTGGAGAAGCCAGGGAATGCGGTGAGGATCATGTTCTTTGATTTCTCCAGAGCTTTCAACACCATCCAACCAATGATCCTGAAGGACAAGCTGCTGTGCACAGGGGTGGACCAGCACCTGTCATCATGGATCCTGGACTACCTCACAAACCGGCCACAGTTTGCAGTGACTGAGATTGTGTGTCTGACACGATCATCGGTAGCACAGGCGCCCCCCAGGGAACAGTTTTGGCTCCCTTCCTGTTCACTCTTTATACTGTGGACTTCTCACACAACACAACACACTGCCATCTACAGAAGTTCTCCGATGACTCTGTGATCGTCGGCCTCATCTCCAACGGAGATGAAGCTGAGTACAGAGGACTTATCCAGGACTTCATGGACTGGTGCCATCGGAACTGCCTCCAGATCAGTGCGAGGAAAACTAAGTAGCTGGTGGTGGACTGCCGCAGGCAAGGACAACCCCTCACAGCACCAGTAAACATCCAGGGAACAGACATTGAGATGGTGACCTCCTTCAAGTACCTGGGTGTTCATCTGAACAATAAACTAGACTGGTCACACAATACCAACGCACTCTACAAGAAGGGACAGCGCAGGCTGCTCCTACTGAGGAGACTCAGGTCTTTTGGTGTACAAGGGGCGCTGCTGAAGACATTCTACGACACGGTGGTGGCATCAGCCATCACTTTTGGAGTGGTCTGCTGGGGCAGTGGCATTACAGCAGCCGATAGGAAGAGACTAAACAAACTGATCAAGAAAGCTAGCTCTGTCCTGGGGCAGCGCCTTGACCCAGTGGAGGAGATAGGAGAGAGAAGGATGGTGGCTAAACTGTCATCTCTGCTGGAGTCCGAGTCCCACCCTATGCAGGACATACTGAACGCACTGAGGAGCTCATTTAGCAGCAGACTACATCATCCTAGGTGCGCAACCGAGAGGTTTCGCAGGTCCTTCCTACCAACGGCTGTCAGACTGTACAACCTAAGTAGGGCTGCTCGCAGAGATAGCAAAAAAACGTGACGACCTAATAGTTTTGAATGCAAAAGACGCAATAGACTTACACAAATGGTCCCCTCCAGTATACAACTAGGACAATATCAGTCGCTACGGAGGGTGACAATATGTATGGGTACATATTCATACTATGTAGGATAACTAAGTAGATGGTTGTGCTGTTTATTCCATCTTGCTACAACGCTCAGCACTTTGTATATATATTTATATATTTATGTGCATGTATGTATATCCACTGCTCTTATTTATATTTTCCGTATCTTCTTAATTATTGCTCTGAATGCTGCTATCCCTGTGCTGTTGCAATCCTGGAATTTCCCCATTGTGGGACTAATAAAGGCTTATCTTATCTTCAATACCTTGGCATACACCATCTCCCCTAACTTGTTTGCCAGCGCAGTAGTAAGTACAAACGGGTTAACCTTCATGTTATCCTGAGCCTTCTCATTAAACCTAATGATAGCAATGAATTTTTCAGACCGATTATTTGTGCTCGTCTCATTATTCTCACCTTAACTCTGGGCATAATCTCCCCAAATCATTCCATCCATCCATCTTCTTCCGCTTAACCCTTTTCGGGTCGCGGGGGGGCTGGAGCCTATCCCAGCATCTTAGGGCAAGAGGCAGGGTCCACCCTGGACAGATCGTCAGTCCATCACAGGGTCAACACAGAGAGACAGACAACCATTCACTCTCACAGTCATACCTAAGGACAATTCAGAATCCCCAGTTTGATGCCAATTAACCTAACTTGCATGTTTTTTGGCATGTGGGAGGAAACCGGAGAAATCTCGGAGTAAACCCACGCAGACACGGGGAGAACATGCAAACTCCACACAGATCACTATTGGTCGGGGGCTGGGATCGAACCCAGGATCCCCGGCCAAGGGTGAGTTGCTGTGCAGCCGCAGTGCTAACCACTCCGCCACAGCACTGCCCCCCAAATCATTCCGAGGTCTTTGATTTCTCTTTATCTGTCCCTCTGCTTTCCTCAAACTCATGCTTTTCTGTATTTCTTCCCCTTCCTCTTCACTTAACTCCATATCAGCCCAACTGCCCACTTTTGATCCATTCACAGAGCAGTCGTGCTCAACCGCTTTTAACGAATTTGCCACTTTGTCAGAACTCTGTGTCTTTGTGTGTAGAGTGAATACAGTCTCCTCTTCCTGTTGTTTCCGAGCCTGCAAGTCCACCTCGAAACCACCCGAACAGTCCAGAAAACACCGTTCACTCCCACGACCGACCAAAGGACTGTCCCTGACAACTGACTCCTACTCAGAGAAGGCCAAGTACCGGTTGGGCAATACCAAGTCTGAAGCAGGGAGAGATACATTGTCTGATTATTAGAAATGTTACTTTTTGTTGCTTGCAAATGGAAAAAAGAAAAAAAAAAACAACTTCATACTTGCTTGAGTTGTAGATATTTTTTTATTAATTATAATTATAGGATTATTGGGCGATTATACCCCCCTCCCACCAAAAAAAAAAAAAAAATTACGCCTGTGGTGCTTACAATCCAATAAAGTATCTCAAGGCTTTGTTTGTTAGGTTTTTTTTAATTATACACATCTTTATATGAAAGTTTAGCGGTTTTGTGCAACCATCACTTAAAAAGGAGAAACTTCGATTACTTTGTCATATTATTATAGCTCAGTGTAACATGCTGGTGTTGATCTCTTATCTGCAGAAATTAATATTGATGAAGATCATGGATGGGACATTATAAGGATCAATGAAGGTTTGTTGGACGTTTGTATTTTTCCCTTTTCTTTTGCTCACTATATTTTTTCACTTAAAGATTCCAATTGGTGAATATCTTTATTCTCTGCAGCTGCAGGTCTGGATCTGCTGGAAGGAGATATTATGCACAATGAAGTAAGTTAACATACAGTAAATAAAATGTTTTGGGCACTGAAATTGACAAATTTTGCATTTCTTATTGTCAATCAAATGCATCACCTTACAGTGGTAGCTTTCCATTCAATATGGCCAATACTCACTGCATACTCTGAGCCTAAACCCAAGGACTCAGACTGGCTCTGACAGCTTTTGGATTCTTGTACTTATCTCAGACATTTAGTTTTCTGTGAGGTAAACACGTCAGAAGAAATCTTAAAATAAGACGATTTTAACCCCTTGCACTCTGGTCAATTTTCCTAAAAACGCCTAAAAATAATGTACCCAAAGTAAATCAAAAGCTGTTCTTCAACCCTTTGCAGCATCTTCATGGGGTTGGTCTCTTTTAAAAGAAAACACTTTGAATTTTTTGGCAAAACAGTCATAATCTCTCTAAGTGCTCCTGCCACTGAGTAACAGTCATCTAAACATACTGAACTTGAAGAAAATAAAGTTCGCCTGGGTGTTTTTTTTGGATACAAATGCTTGCAAATAACACACAGCTGTCAGATCCGGGCTGGAAAATGCAACAGAAATGTAGAACCAAGTGTTATGCAGCTGAGGTCAAAATTTTGTAACAATACCACAAAAAATGAATATATTACACAGCTTTTTACTCAGGTTGTTCCCAGGCGTTTTTGAACTGTGCCAAATTGTGCCAAATGGCACAGTTTGGAAAAACGTCTGTAACTTTTGAATGATTCAATATAGAAGCTTGATCTTGGGCTCTAATGAAAGGTGACACTCAGGGCTGTGTGTGTGTGTGTGGGGGGGGTTGTTTATTCATTCATGAATGAATGAATGAACAAACAAGCCCCCACACACAAAGAAGCATGCCACGTAAAAAATGTGTGGCTTTTTTTTACAAGAACAAATAACCTACAGTGCACTAAAAATTATACTAAAATATCTGTACTGTAGAAGATAACAACTCCCACCCCCCCAGCTACAGAGGATGGACATCGTCCATCGCCACATGACGGATCGCGAGGACTGTGCGCCGCGGTCTACTACGCACAGTTGTACTAAAATATCTGCAATATATCTGCAATCCGCTACAGAGGAGTAGCGGGGGGGGGGGGTCATGGTCCGGACGCGGCGCACGGACCGGTCCGTCATGTGGCGATGACACAGTTGTAATTTACCGATCGGTCAAAAGTCATTTTGATTACAATTTTCAGGGATAAAGAATAATTTAGCTTATAACACTTACCTGTCCACAACAGCAGCGTCGCTGGCGAACATCTCTTCCTCATTGTCAGACGAACATGACGTTGGTCCGCTTGTTACGACTCGTGGTTCTGGTCATGCGACCCGGTCAAACCATGATTCCATTATTGCGGTTTTGAGCTTCCATGATTGCGGTTTTGGCGAACGATTTTTCAAAACAAATAAGAACAGTAGTAAGAAAAAAAGACCGGCGAACGTGTGTGTGTCACCCAGCGGCTTACACAAAACAGATTTTACGCACGGGACGCATGCTTTCAATCGTCAAACTTCTCTGCTTCAATTGGCTCGCTGTATTCGCAGCCGTTGGTAGGCGGGTCCTTCTTGCTAGGTTTTCAGTCATTGCTTCTTCAAGGTTTCAGAAACCCAATTCAAGGCTCTTATTAGTCGAATGAGAGGTCAATCAAATCTAAACCAATCAAAGCACTCCTTTGGCTTTCTGTTCGCAGCTGTGTCTGTAGTGGAAGAATGGAAATGCAGCTTTTTTTTTTTCAGTGCGCTCTGAGACGCACAGTGTGCATCCTAGTGCGCACGAGGGCGCGTTAGGACGCAGAGACGTGACCGCCCGCGGTATCCCGGAGTGCAAGAGGTTAAATTGATATTGGGTATAAAAACAAACAGCTACTATATCTATATATAGTCCTTAACAGCACACATACATCGGCCCAACGTTGGTCCAACATACAAAGTTTATATCTGGAAAACATCTTATAGAGGTCATTTGTGCATTGACAAGACGTAGGCTAGACTAGACTGTCTTGCCAATGAGCAAACAACCTCTATAAGATGTATTCCCTATGTAAACCTGTCAAATGTCAAAGAATTCAAAAACAGAGGAGAAATAAAAACCCAGAAGAACATCTAAAGAGCTGCAGGCCTCACTTGCCTTAGTTTGGACATTGGTCCATGATTCATCAATAAGAAAGAAGACTGGGCAAAAATGGCATCCATGAGGGAGTTCCAAGGCCAAAACCACTGCTGACCAAAAAGAACACAAAGGCTCATCTCACATTTGCCAAAAAATATTTTAATGGCCCACAAGACTTTTGGGAAAATATTCTGTGTACTGATGAGACAGTGTGTGAAGGTGTGTGTTCCATTACATCTGGTGTAAAACTAACACATCAAACATGGTCTTGGAAGTGTGATGATCTTGGGCTGCTTTGCTGCTTCAGGACCTGGATGACTTGCCATAAATGATGGAACCATGAATTCTGCTCTCTGCCAGAAAATCCTAAAGGAGAATGTCTGACCATCAGTTTGACCAATGTGTAAAAACACAAGAAATCAGGAAGGGGGCAAATACTTTTTCACAGCACTGTATACCTTACAGAATGCAAAAAATTTAAACATTTTCTGTAACAGTAGTCCTTATTCCCACCAGACACTCCTCAGAAACAGCAGGAAAAATGAGAGCTTTTGCTGGCAGACGACTGTTCCGTACTACCTAGAGGACAGTCTGGGTGAGACTGACATTCTTAACACTTTCCATGGATATGGACCAGATCCGTACGCCTCTTTAGTTATGCTTTACTGTCTGAAACTTTATAGAAATGAATGCAAAGGGGGTGATCCTGAAGGTGTTTGATGAGTACAGACTGAAGACCTGCATTGACTTCAAACCCTGGACTGGAGAGAAGAACTACATCTCTGTATATAAAGACAAAGGGTGAGTCTGGCTACAACTCAGTCCAGTTCTTAATTCTTGTTCCACATTGTATAGTTGATTTTGGACCTAGAAGTTAGAACTCTTATATTTTGCTGGTTGGGCTTGTGTCTATTTAGATATTAAGCATCCCAGAGGAGTTTTTCCTCGCCACTGTCGCCAAGTGCTGCTCACAGGAGATTGCCTGATTGCTGGGGTCTTTCCGCAATTGTGAGGTTTTCCCCTACAGTTTGAAAGTGCTTTGAGATGACTGTTGCTGTGAAATGGCACTATATAAATAAAGTATTGTACAGGGCAATTAATAAGCAACTTCCAACTAATATATATAAAAAAAAATATTCAAAAAAAGAGTTACTGATTACAATTTGAGAGAAGACTTAAACGTTACAAAACCTAAGGTTCGAACAACAAAGAAAAGTATGTGCGTATCCGTCTGTGGGGTGGATTTGTGGAACAGTCTGGAGCAGGAACTGAAACTATGTACAAACATAACCGAGCGGTGAGTAGCCCCTACCAGCTCCTACCTCTGTGGTTAAACATGAGTATTTTTTGAGTAAGAAGCTCACATTTAATGCCCGCATTAAATGCATTTAAAGTCTTCTTATGCACAGAGAAAATGTGACTGATCTGTTGCAGTAAAGAACAGCTTCTTCTAAGCGGTGAACTTTCAGTTATCTGTGCTTTCTGTTTTATCTCATTCATTTGCATGCTGTTGTAACATGCAACTATTTCATGGAAGTAAATCCTCTAAATATGCATTTTTAATGGGCTGGTCTAGGGGTGTCAAACATATGGCTCGTGGGCCACAAACAGCCCACCATGGGGTCCAAAATTTTCTCTGTGAATTCATAGCTTTATTTCTAGTAAATTTCTGACTTTCTGCTGATGACAATAGTTTGTGTAAATCTGAGACATTTTTTCTCTGTAAGATGAGACTTTTTTTCTCATCAGTTTTCTTTTTCTTGTTTTTTCTGATGAGAACAAGGGGCCCTTGATCTTGCTGTGTTTGCAAGATGATTTAAGTATGCATTTAAAAGTAAAGTGAAAGCTACTTTTCCAAGTGACTATTTACATTAATCATGCAGTAACTCAAAATAACTTACTTTTGAAAAGAAGTAACTAGTAACCGTAACTAGTTACTATTTTTTAGTAACTTGCCCAACATTGCATAAAGGACAAACAGGAGAATTGAAATGGCTTTTCACTCTCTCTTCAGTGGTGTGCAGAATATAAGGGAAAAAAAGGAATAAGGCTGGAAAAAACAAAACAGCAGTCGATGTACAGTAATGTAACCTGTAGTTGCATTACTCCAACTCACAACTCGGGAGATCGGATCACAACTTGGTTCATCTCCGGCCAGTGTACAAACCCCTAGAGCACAGACAACCCCCGGCCATGCGCACAGTGATGTTATGGTCTGAGGAGGCAATGGACGATCTAAAGGGCTGTTTTGAAGCCACCGCCTGGAAGCAGCTCTGCGATCCACATGGTGAGGACATCGATGGCCTCATTCACACCTTCACGGGCTACCTCAGCTTCTGTGCGGACAAATCCGTTCCCACCAAGACCATACGGTGTTGCTCAAACAACAAACCCTGGATCAACCCTGAGATTAAAACACTTCTGAGAGAGAAGAAGAGGATCTTCAGGTCGGGGAATAGGGAGATGCTGAAGTCCGTACAGAGGGAGCTGAGGAGAAAGATCAGAGAAGGCAAGGACAGCTTCAGGAGGAAGATGGAGGACAAGCTGCAACAGAGCGACATCAGCGGGGTCTGGAGAAACCTCAAAACCATCTCTGGGCTCCAGAATACCTCCCCCCAGGCCACGGGGGGCAGGGAGTGGGCGAACAATCTGAATTTGTTTTTCAATAGGTTTGACCAACCGCCCTCCCCCCTGACTGCACAACAACCACTGCTGCCTGTAAAGACATCAAGCCCTGCTGCCCACTCCCCACTCCACCAACACCCCCCCACTCCCAACACACAGCCCCCCATCCTGACCCTGACCAGGACCCAGGTGAGGATGGAGCTGAGGAAGATCAAGGCGAGGAAGGCGTTGGGACCGGACGGCATCAGCGCAAAGCTCCTCAAGTCCTGTGCAGACCAGCTGTGTGGGATTGTGACGTACATCTTCAACCTGAGCCTGAAGCTGGGGAGGGTACCGCAGCTGTGGAAAACATCTTGTGTGGTACCTGTACCAAAAACTTCCCACCCCAAAGACCTGAACAGCTACAGACCGGTGGCCTTGACGTCCCACTTGATGAAGACCCTGGAGAGACTGCTCCTTGCTCACCTCCGCCCCCTGGTGGAACCAGCGATGGATCCACTCCAGTTCGCCTACCAGCATGGCATTGGGGTAGAGGATGTGGTGATCTTCCTCCTTCACCGTTCTCTGTCCCACCTGGAGAAGCCTGGGAAAGTGGTGAGGATCATGTTCTTTGACTTCTCCAGTGCTTTCAACACCATCCAACCGATGATCCTGAAGGACAAGCTGCTGCGCGCAGGGGTGGACCAGCACCTGTCATCATGGATCCTGGACTACCTCACAAACCGGCCTCAGTTTGTGAGAACCCGGGACTGTGTGTCCGACACGATCATCAGTAGCACGGGGCCCCCCCAGGGAACGGTGTTGGCTCCCTTCCTGTTCACTCTTTATACTGCGGACTTCTCACACAACACAACACACTGCCATCTACAGAAATTCTCTGATGACTTTGCGATCGTTGGCCTCATCTCCAATGGAGATGAAGCTGAGTACAGAGGGCTTATCCAGGACTTCGTGGACTGGTGCCATCGGAACTGCCTCCAGATCAACGCGAGGAAAACTAAGGAGCTGGTGGTGGACTGCCGCAGGCAAGGACAACCCCTCACAGCACCAGTAAATATACAGGGAACAGACATTGAGATGGTGACATCCTACAAGTACCTGGGTGTTCATCTGAACAATAAACTAGACTGGTCACACAATACTGACGCACTCTACAAGAAGGGACAGCGCAGGCTGTTCCTACTGAGGAGACTCAGGTCTTTTGGTGTACAAGGGGCGCTGCTGAAGACATTCTATGACACGGTGGTGGCATCAGCCATCACTTTTGGAGTGGTCTGCTGGGGCAGTGGCATTACTGCAGCCGATAGCAAGAGACTGAACAAACTGATCAAGAAAGCTAGCTCCGTCCTGGGGCAGCGCCTTGATCCGGTGGAGGAGATAGGAGAGAGAAGGACGGTGGCTAAACTGTCATCTCTGCTGGAGTCCGAGTTCCACCCTATGCAGGACATACTGAATGCACTGAGGAGCTCATTTAGCAGCAGACTACATCATCCCAGGTGCACAACCGAGAGGTTTCGCAGGTCCTTCCTACCAACGGCTGTCAGACTGTACAACCTATGCAGGGCTGCTCGCAGAGATAGCAAAAAGACGTAACAACCTAATAGTTTTTTGAATGCAAAAGATGCAATAGACTTACACAATGGTCCCCTCCGGCATACAACTAGAAGAATACCGGTAGCTATGGAGGGTGAGAATATGTATGGGCACATAATCATACCATGTAGGATAACTAAGTAGACGGTTGTGCTGTTTCATCCCATCTAGCAACAATGCTCTGCACTGTGTGTGTTTATACATTTACATATTTATTCCATCTAGCTACAATGCTCCGCACTAGGTGTGTTTATGTTTATATTTATATATCTATATATTCATTCCATCTAGCTACAATGCTCCGCACTGTGTGTTTATATATCTACATATTATTCCATCTAGCTACATTGCTCTGCACTGTGTTTATATATTTACATATCTTTTCCGCCTAGCTGCAATGCTCCGTACTGTGTGTTTATATATCTACATATTATTCCATCTAGCTACAATGCTCTACACTGTGTGTCTGTGTGTATATATATATATATTTATAGTAATATGTACATATGTATATTAGCTGCTCTTGCTTGCTTGCTTTTTTTTTTTTCTTGCCTTCTGATTGTTGCTCTAAGTGTTGCTATCCCTGTGCTGTTGCAATCCTGGAATTTCCCCGTTGTGGGACTAATAAAGGCTTATCTTATCTTATCTTATCTTAGTGCAAATGGTGACAAAAGACAGACCCAGACCTCCTATAGTGCAAATAGAAATAAACGATAAATGAGCAATGTGGTTTTCGTCCCAGCTGTGGTACATTGGACCAACTCGTTATCTTCTTGAGAATCCTAAAGAGTTCATGGGAGTTTGCATATCCAGTCCACATGTGTTTTGTGGACTTGGAGAAAGCATTCAACCACGTCCCTCGTGGTCTTCTTGTGGGGGTGCTGCGGGAGTATGGGGTATCAGGCTTGTTGTTACGAGCTATCTGGTCCCTGTACATCGGAGTGGTGGCCTAGGTTGGTAGAGCATCCGCCCCACAACCGGGAAGTCGTGGGTTCAAATCTCGGCTGGGTCATACCAAAGACCACATAAAAATGGTACTTCCCTGCCTTCTAGCTTGGTGCGCAGCATAATAGAATGGGGGAAGGATAAGTTGTTTGTGGCGGCGCCTTGCATGGTGGTGACCTCTCTGATTCTACATGTGATTCGCATTGTAGATGGGAGAAATGTAATTTTGTTCACCTGTACAGGATTGGCTGTATGGACTGAATGACAACAGAGATGGCTGCTTCTTGTACTATACTACCATTGCAAGAGTTTTATTCGTATTGCCAACACCCAGTCAAACTTGTTTCCAATGAGAGTTGGACTCTGCCAGGGATGTCACTGTCCACTGTTTTGTGGACAGGATATCGAGGCACAGCCATTGTCATGCTCGGTCACCACAGGATCTCATCTCTGCTGTTTGAAGATGATGTTGTGTTGATGGCTTCATCGACCAACAACCTACAGGCCTTGCTGGGATGGTTTGTTGCTGAGTGTGAAGTGGCTGAAATGAGTATCCGCACCTCCAAGTCCGAGTCCATGGTCCTCAGCTGGAAAAGGCTGGATTGTCCTCTCTGGGTTGGGAAAAAGCTCCTGCCCCAAGTGGAGGAGTTTAAGTATCTTGGGGTCTTATTCACAAGTGAGGGGAGAATGGAGCGAGAGATTGACAGACAGATCGGAGCAGCATCTGCAGTGATGGGGATGTTGTATCAGTCTGTTGTGGTGAAGAGGGAGCTGAGCTTCAAAGCAAAGCTGTCAATTTACTGGTCAATCTATGTTCCTACCCTCACCTATGGTCATGAGCTTTGGGTAATGACCGAAAGAGATCGCGGATACAAGCGCCTGAAATGATCTTTCTCCTTATGATTGCTGGACTCACTCTTAGAGATAGGGTGAGGAGCTCAGTCATCCGGGAGAGGCTCAGAGTAGAACCGCTACTCCTCCTCATCGAAAGGAGCCAGTTGAGGTGGTTTGGGCATCTCATCAGGATGCCTCCTGGACACCTCCCACTTGAGGTGTTCTGGGCACGTCCCAGTTGGAGGAGACCCCGGGGCAGACCCAGGACATGCTTAAAAGACGATGTCTCCCAGCTGGCCTGAGAATGTCTTTGTATTGAGATGGCGAGCCTGACCCGAGACCTGAACCAAGGCCTGAACCAAGACCTGAACCGAGACCTGAACCAAGATCTCGATTGAAGAACATCCTTCCTCTCTCCAGTGCACAAAACTCAGTGGTAACAACTTAAGCCGTCGCTTTAAAAGAAGAAAAGAAACCTGAACTTGAAAACACAAGATATCTTGACTGGTCAAACGACTAAAGCAAAAAGACAAACACTGAAGTCAGTAAGACGCTTTTGGGGTTTTATTTCATGCCAGCCATTGTTATATTTGTATATTTGTAAATTGTTTGTATATTTTGTTCTATTTATCTTTAAAAATAACAGCCATTATTGCTGATTTCTTGCCTCCAGCTATTTCATTCCACACTCATTTTAATTCCCTATTGTAATCCTTACAAACCTAGCAACTGGTCTACACTCAATAAATTCTTTCACCTAATTAACGTAAGGCAAGGGTTACAATAAGCAGTTTTTCTTTTTTTTTTTTTCTACTTCCGGCGCCACACGAGTCGGCTGCCTTTTTGCAACAGCGGCTCAATTCTGAGTTTTTTCTTCCTCTTGCTTTCTGATCCGGTGACAACTTTTTGATCCGGTGACAACTTTCTGATCCGGCGATGCCTTACACACCTTATACATCACGGACTCACAGATCGCCCCAAATGTCTCCCGAGCCGGTGGACGGAGCCACTGTTTATAGCAGGAGACGGTACAGCAGGGAACAGATGTTAGCACTCAACCGCCACTCTGTGCTAACGAAAAAACTCGACATACCGGGAGAACTGAGGCGAAAATGACGTGGGTGTCGTGCTGGGGTAAGACGGCGTGCAAGAAATATAAGGTACAGACCCACCCTCCCATCCGTTGTTATGGGGAATGCACGATCGATATTGGGAAAGGTAGATGAGCTAGCGGCTATCTCCCGCTATGAGAGCATATACCGGGAGTGCTGCCTTTTGTTATTTACTGAGATGTGGCTAACTGAACTAGTAGCAGATGCTAACATTGAACTGGAGGGTTTCCACGCGATACGGGCAGACCGAACACCAGACAGTGGCAAAGCAAGGGGCGGTGGAGTGATAATGTATATTAACAACAACTGGTGCAGACCGGGACATATCACTGTTAAAAAAAAAAAAAAAAAGATGGCGGCGCGCCTAGACGCAGCGGCCCCTCTTGGTATCAGCGAGTGTGAGAGTTTTAATCATCCCAGACGTACATTCTGTAAAACTTACAACCGTGAGACCTTATTAAACATCAAGGTACTGCACGCTGCAAGAATCGCGGCGATCGGTTGTGATTTGGACATTCTACGCCAGCATGGAATTTTGGCGGAGTCCCCGCTGGAAGCTACCCGGGAGAGGAGGAAGCGGAAGCGGAACGAGCGCAAGCAAAAGCGAGGAAAAAGGGCCGGGATCCATGCTAGGCTAAAGGCTAACCCCTTCAGACCAGCGGTACCGTCGCTTCTTCTATCAAACGTCCACTCCCTTGAAAACAAGGTAGACGAGCTGCGTTTGCTGAAAGAAACCCGGAGAGAATGGAGGGACTGCTGTGTGTTTGTTTTCACCGAGACATGGCTCCACGACAACATTCCTGACGAGGCCATTCAGCTGGAAGATATGGCGATGTTCCGGGCCAACAGGGAAACGGCGAGCTCCGGTAAGAGCCGGGGGGGTGGGCTATGCATCTATGTATGTCTGATTAAGAAAGCTAGCTCTGTCCTGGGGCAGCGCCTTGATCCGATGGAGGAGATAGGAGAGAGAAGGACGGTGGCTAAACTGTCATCTCTGCTGGAGTCCGAGTTCCACCCTATGCAGGACATACTGAATGCACTGAGGAGCTCATTTAGCAGCAGACTACATCATCCCAGGTGCACAACCGAGAGGTTTCGTAGGTCCTTCCTACCAACGGCTGTCAGACTGTACAACCTAAGCAGGGCTGCTCGCAGAGATAGCAAAAAGACGTAACAAACTAATAGTTTTTTGAATGCAAAAGATGCAATAGACTTACACAATGGTCCCCTCCGGCATACAACTAGGAACATACCGGTCGCTATGGAGGGTGAGAATATGTATGGGCACATAATCATACCATGTAGGATAACTAAGTAGACGGTTATGCTGTTTCATTCCATCTAGCAACAATGCTCTGCACTGTGTGTGTTTATATATTTACATATTTATTCCATCTAGCTACAATGCTCAGCACTGGGTGTGTTTATATATTTATATATCTACATATTATTCCATCTAGCTACATTGCTCCGCACTGTGTGTGTTTATATACTTGCATATTTATTCCACCTAGCTGCAATGCTCCGTACTGTGGGTGTTTATATATTTACATATTTATTCCATCTAGCTACAATGCTCTGCACTGTGTGTTCATATATTCATATATTTATTCCATCCAGCTACAATGCTCTGCACTGTGTGTCTGTGTGTGTGTGTGTATATATATATATTTTATAGTAATACGTACATATGTATATTAGCTGCTCTTGCTTGCTTGTTTTTTTCTTGCCTTCTGATTGTTGCTCTGAGTGTTGCTATCCCTGTGCTGTTGTAATCCTGGAATTTCCCCGTTGTGGGACTAATAAAGGCTTATCTTATCTTATCTTATCTTATGTTAACAAGAACTGGTGCGTTAATGCCACGTTAGTGTCTAAACACTGCTCTCCGTTGGCGGAGTTCCTTATTGTTAATTGTCGGCCTTTTTATCTGCCGAGGGAATTCAGCAACGTGTTTGTAGTTGGTGTTTACATAGCGCCGAGCGCTAACGCTAAAGCTAATGCTAAGAAGGCACTCGGGGAACTGCACAATGCAATCAGTAAAATCCAAACGTCACACCCGGACAGTTTTGTGGTGGTTGCGGGGGATTTTAACCACACCAGCTTAAAGACTGTGCTCCCCAAGTTTAAACAATGTGTAGACTTTAAGACCAGAGGAGAGAATATGTTGGACTTAGTGTACACAAACACAGATGCATATAAAGCGTTACCCCGCCCCCATCTCGGCCGTTCTGATCACATGTCCGTGATGCTGGTTCCTGCCTACAAACCTTTATTGAAGCGCAGCAGGCCAGCAGTGAAACAAATCAGGATTTTGCCAGAGAGTGCAACCTCTGCACTGCAAGACTGTTTTCATCACACAGACTGGAGGATCTTCAAAATAGCAGCCTCCCAGGAAGACAGGACAGATGTGGAGGAGTATGCTGATTCGGTCACCAGCTACATCGTGAAGTGCACAGAGGATGTCACTACAGTGAAGACCATCACTATGCGGGGTAATCATAAGCCCTGGATGACTGCAGAGGTGCGCTCGCTGCTTAAAGCCAGAGATGCAGCGTTCAGAGCGAAGGACAGGATTGCCCTCCGCTCAGCCAGGTCTGCGCTTTCAAAGGGAATTAAGGTAGCAAAGCGCGCCTATGCGGAGAAAATCCAGGGACACCTCTGTGACACTAGGAACACCAAGCAGATGTGGCAGGGAGTTTGGACACTGACGGGCTTTAAGTCTAGGCAGGGGGTCGATGATGACGACGCTTCGCTTCCAGACAGGCTTAACGACTTCTTTGCACGTTTTGAAGCATCAAACGCGACAATCAGAGGGAGGGCCGGCCCACTCCCACCATCGGTCGGACCAGCTTTTACCATTAACACAGCGGACACATGGAGGACCCTATCCAGAATCAACCCACGCAAAGCTGCAGGTCCAGACAACATTCCGGGACGTGTGCTCCGAGACTGCGCGAGCGAGTTGGCGGATGTCCTGACTGACATTTATAACATCTCCCTGAGTCAGGCCATCGTTCCCAGATGCTTCAAGACCTCTATCATTGTACCGGTGGCAAAGAAACCAGTGGTGTCATGTTTGAATGACTATCGTCCTGTTGCACTTACACCAATTGTGATGAAGTGTTTTGAACGGCTTGTCAAACCACACATCACAGCCTGCCTCCCTGCATCACACGACCTGCTCCAGTTTGCATATCGTTCAAACCGCTCCACGGAGGATGCTATAGTCACCACCCTACACTCTGTCATCACCCACCTGGACCAGAAAGACACCTACGCCAGACTCCTGTACATTGATTTCAGTTCAGCATTCAACACCATTATTCCCCAGAGACTGATAGAGAAATTACTCCTTCTCGGTCTGAACACCGCCACATGTCTCTGGATCCTGGATTTCCTGACTGAGAGACCTCAGTCTGTCCAGGTTGGAAACAACATCTCCAACTCTGTCATGCTGAGTACCGGAACCCCTCAAGGCTGTGTACTCAGTCCACTGTTGTTTACACTTCTAACACATGACTGTGTATCCAGACACGAGGGGAACCAGATTATTAAGTTTGCAGATGACACCACGGTGGTGGGACTTATTCAGAGGGATGAGGAATCAATGTACAGGGAAGAAGTGAGAGACCTGGAGGGCTGGTGCAGGGAGAACAATCTGGTGCTCAACGTGGACAAAACAAAGGAGATGATTATCGACTTCTGGCGGTCACAGCCTGAGCACGTCCCCCTCAGCATCGGCGGCCGTTTAGTGGAGAGAGTAGAGAACATCAAGTTCCTCGGAGTGCAGATCTTGCAGGACCTGACCTGGAGCAAGAATTCCTTGGAGATCAGGAAGCGAGCTCAGCAGAGACTACACTTCTTGAGGAAACTCAAACAGGCCTCTCTCCCCATCTGCATCCTCATGACCTTCTACAGAGGTGTGGTGGAGAGTGTTCTGACGTACTGCATTGCTACATGGTACTCCAGCTGCAGTATGTCAGACAAAAAAGCCCTGCAGAGGATAGTCAAGGGGGCGGAGAGGGTAATTGGAGTCTCCCTCCCCTCTGTCCAAGAACTTTTTCAGAACCGTTGTAGGAGCAGGGCACTGAACATTGTCAAGGACCGTTCTCACCCTCTGCATAAACACTTTGAACTTCTTCCATCTGGTAAACGATTCCGGAGCATCAGAGGCAGAACCACCAGACTGATCAACAGCTTCCTCCCACAAGCTGTCAGGATGCTGAACAGCTGACCCGGAATCTCACATACACACTACTGCACCTATGGACATTTTGTATATTATAGTTAGTTATTCTTTTTCCCCAAGTATGTCTCAGGGATGTGTGAATGGACGGGGGGGTGGGAGCTATGTGGGAATGTGTCTTAATCATGCTGCTTCTTTTATGGATGCCGAGAGAAACGCAATTTCATCTTGCCTGCACTACAGTTGTATGTACAGCAATATGACAATAAAGTTTGATTTGATTTGATAAACAACAACAACTGCAGCAAAGACATTGAGTTGCTAGCTGTTAGCATGCGGCCTACCTATCTCCCCAGGGAATACTCACACGTGATCTGCATTGTTATTTATGCAAATCCGACGGCGAACGCTGGGACAGCGCGTGATGTCATCCACTCAGTAACTGGCAGGCTGCAGACAGAACGCCCAGATGCTCTTCTCCTCATCTCAGGTGATTTCAACCATGTTTCACTGTCTCCCATTCTACCCACTTTTACCCAGTATGTCACATGCCACACTAGAGACAATAAAACACTGGACTTATTCTACGCAAACACTAAGGAGGCATACACCTCATCACCACTCCCTCCACTCGGGAGATCGGATCACAACTTGGTTCATCTCCGGCCGGTGTACAAACCCCTAGTGCACAGACAACTGCCGGTCATGTGCACAGTGAAGTTTTGGTCTGAGGAGGCAATGGACGCTCTAAAGGACTGTTTTGAAACCACCACCTGGGAGCAGCTCTGCGATCCACATGGTGAGGACATCGATGGCCTCACTCACACCATCACGGACTACATCAGCTTCTGTGTGGACAACACCGTTCCCACCAAGACCATACAGTGTTGCTCAAACAACAAACTCTGGATCAACCCTGAGATAAAAACACTTCTGAGAGAGAAGAAGAGGATCTTCAGGTCGGGGAACAGGGAGATGCTGAAGTCCGTACAGAGGGAGCTGAGGAGAAAGATCAGAGAAGGCAAGGACAGCTTCAGGAAGAAGATGGAGGACAAGCTGCAACAGAGCGACATTGGTGGGGTCTGGAGAAACCTTAAAACCATCTCTGGGCTCCAGAATACCTCCCCCCAGGCCACGGTGGGGCAGGGAGTGGGCGAACAATCTGAATCTGTTTTTCAATAGGTTTGACCAACCGCCCTCCCCCCGACTGCACAACAACCACTGCTGCCTGTAAAGACATCAAGTCCTGCTGCCCACTCCACCAACACCCCCCCCACTCCCGACACACAGCTCCCCAACCTGACCCTCACTAAGACCCAGGTGAGGACGGAGCTGAGGAAGATCAAGGCGAGGGAAGGCGTCGGGACCGGACGTCATCAGCGCAAAGCTCCTCAAGTCCTGTGCAGACCAGCTGTGTGGGATTGTGGAGTACATCTTCAACCTGAGCCTGAAGCTGGGGAGGGTACCACAGCTGTGGAAAACATCTTGTGTGGTACCTGTACCAAAGACTTCCCACCCCAAAGATCTGAACAGCTACAGACCAGTGGCCCTGACGTTCCACATGATGAAGACCCTGGAGAGACTGCTCCTTGCTCACCTCCGCCCCCTGGTGAGACCAGCGATGGATCCACTCCAGTTCGCCTACCAGCATGGCATTGGGGTGGAAGATGCGGTGATCTTCCTCCTTCACCGTTCTCTGTCCCACCTGGAGAAGCCCGGGAATGCGGTGAGGATCATGTTCTTTGACTTCTCCAGTGCTTTCAACACCATCCAACCGATGATGCTGAAGGACAAGCTGCTGTGTGCAGGGGTGGACCAGCACCTGTCATCATGGATCCTGGACTACCTCACAAACCGGCCACAGTTTGTGAGAACCCGGGACTGTGTGTCCGACACGATTGTCGGTAGCACGGGGGCCCCCCAGGGAACAGTTTTGGCTCCCTTCCTCTTCACCCTTTATACTGCGAACTTCTCACACAACACAACACACTGCCATCTACAGAAGTTCTCTGACGACTCTGCGATCGTTGGCCTCATCTCCAACGGAGATGAAGCTGAGTACAGAGGGCTTATCCAGGACTTTGTGGACTGGTGCCATCGGAACTGCCTCCAGATCAACGCGAGGAAAACTAAGGAGCTGGTGGTGGACTGCCGCAGGCAAGGACAACCCCTCATGGCACCAGTAAATATACAGGGAACAGACATTGAGATGGTGACATCCTACAAATACCTGGGTGTTCATCTGAACAATAAACTAGACTGGTCACACAATACTGACGCACTCTACAAGAAGGGACAGCGCAGGCTGTTCCTACTGAGGAACAGCCTGTTCTATCACTGAACTATCACTGTTACACTACAGTTAAGGATGCGTATCGCGCTGTTCCCCGCGCTGCGCTCGGACTATCTGATCACGTGATGGTCCACCTGATTCCCACATACAGACAGAGACTGAAGCTCACAAAACCTGTTGTGAGCACTACGAGGAAATGGACCAGTGAAGCTGGGGAGGAGCTGCGCACGTGCTTGGAAATAACTGACTGGGGCATGTTTAAAGGAGCCACGCATGATCTGGATGAGTACACGGACACTGTGACCTCATATATCCACTTTTGTGAGGAGAGCATTCTTTCAGTGCGCACCAGCGTGAGGTACTCCAACGACAAGCCCTGGTTCACAGCTAAGCTCAGACAGATCAGGAAGGAGAAGGAAGCAGTGTTGAAAAGTGGAGACAGGGACTGTTACAGGGAGGTCAAATACCGGTTTAGCAGAGAGCTGAGGAAAGCTAAATCTGTGTATTCTGAGAGACTCCAGCAACAGTTCACTGCTAACGACTCTGCTTCTGTGTGGAGAGGACTGAGGCAAATCACCAACTATTGGCCTCAGGCTTCTAAGGGTCAGGATGACAAAGCCCTTTGTCAAAGACTGTCCCAACACTATGCCTGTTTTGACACCTCGTCAGCTGTGTCCAACTCCCCCCCCTCCCACCAGCGCCACTGCCTCCATGGTCCCCACTTCATCAAAGGCGGCCCCCCCTCCTCCCCCCTGCCCTTGCCATCAGTGAGCAGGATGTGCACAGACAGTTCTCCAGACTGAACCCGCGCAAGGCCTCCGGTCCGGACGGCGTGTCTCCCTCCACCCCGAGACACTGTGCGGAAGAGCTGACTCCTGTCTTCACAGACATTTTTAACACCTCCCTGAAGTCATGCCATGTGCCGACCTGCCTCAAAACCTCTACCATCGTCCCTGTCCCCAAGAAGCCACGGATCACTGGACTTAATGACTACAGACCTATAGCGCTCACCTCTGTAGTCATGAAGTCCTTTGAGCGCCTGGTCCTGCCCCACCTCAAGACCATCACCACTCCCCTCCTGGACCCGCTGCAGTTTGCCTACAGAGCCAACAGGTCTGTGGACGACACAGTCAACCTGGCCCTCCACTCCATCCTGCAGCACCTGGACTCCCCGGGAACCTACGCCAGGATTCTGTTTGTGGACTTCAGCTCTGCATTGAATACCATCCGCCCCGCTCTGCTCCAGGACAAGCTGTCCCTGCTCAACGTGCCTGACTCCCTCTGCAGGTGGATCACCGACTTCCTGACAGACCGGAGGCAGCATGTGCGGCTGGGAAAGACTGTCTCAGACTCTGTTAGCATCAGCACCGGATCACCCCAGGGCTGTGTACTTTCCCCCCTGCTCTTCTCCCTGTACACCAACTCCTGCACCTCCAGCCACCAGTCTGTCAAGCTGATCAAGTTTGTGGATGACACCACCCTCATCAGGCTCATCTCCAACGGCGACGAGTCCGTCTACAGGAGAGAGGTGGCCCAGCTGGCGTCCTGGTGCAGCCACAACAACCTGCAGCTGAACGCTCTGAAGACAGTGGAGATGATCGTGGACTTCAGAAAAGTCACAGCCCCTCTGTCCCCCCTTACCCTAACAGACTCTCCCATCACCACTGCGGATTCCTTCCGCTTCCTTGGCACCACCATCACCCGGGACCTCAAGTAGGAGCCGACCATCAGCTCCCTCATCAAAAAGGCCCAGCAGAGGATGTTCTTCCTGCGGCAGCTGAGGAAGCTCAAGCTACCCACCAAGATGTTGGTGCAGTTCTACACGGCCATCATCGAGTCCATCCTCACCACCTCCATCACCGTGTGGTATGCAGGAGCCACCGCCAGGGACAGACTAAGACTGCAGCGCGTTGTGCGCACTGCTGAGAAGGTGATCGGCTGCAAGCTCCCATCCCTCCAGGACCTGTACATCTCCAGGACCCAGAGGCGTGCAGGTCGGATCATAGCCGACCCTCCACACCCTGGACACGCACTGTTTGCCCCCCTCCCCTCAGGTAGAAGACTTCGGTCCATTCAGACTAAAACCTCCCGCTACATGAACAGCTTCTTCCCCTCTGCCATCAGACTGCTGAACAATAAGTGACTTATTAGACTCTCGTGCACTACGTACAGCAGCTCAACCGGACTCAGGATAATTATCACTGTTTTCTTTTGCACTACCGACTGCACTATGTGGAACTCCACAATATCTGCTGCTTGTTAATATATTTAAAAATTGCATAGATTAGTATAACTCATTCATATTCTACATTTTATTGCATGCATAGTTTTTTATTTTTATCTTTAGTGCTACTCCATGTTTAATGTTGCAGCATTGCACCGAGACAAATTCCTAGTTTGTGGTAACTACATGAACAATGGCAATAAATCTCATTCTGATTCTGATTCTGAGGAGACTCAGGTCTTTTGGTGTACAAGGGGCGCTGCTGAAGTCATTCTATGACAGGGTGGTGGATCAGCCATCACTTTTGGAGTGGTCTGCTGGGCAGTGGCATTACAACAACCGATAGGAAGAGACTGAACAAACTGATCAAGAAAGCTAGCTCTGTCCTGGGGCAGCGCCTTGACCCAGTGGAGGGGATAGGAGAAAGAAGGATGGTGGCTAAACTGTCATCTCTGCTGGAGTCCGAGTTCCACCCTATGCAGGACATACTGAATGCACTGAGGAGCTCATTTAGCAGCAGACTACATCATCCTAGGTGCACAACCGAGAGGTTTCGCAGGTCCTTCCTACCTACAGTTGTCAGACTGTACAATTCAATTCAACTTTATTTATATAGCGCCATTTCACAACAACAGTCATCTCATAGCACTTATCAACTGTAGGGGGAACCCCCACAGTTGCAGAAAGACCCCAGCAATCAGGCGATCCCCTGTGAGCAAGCACTTGGCGACGGTGGAGAGGAAAAACTCCCTTTTAACAGGAAGAAACCTCCAGCAGAACCAGGCTCAGGGAGGGGCAGTCATTTGCTGCGACTGGCTGGGGGGTGAGGGGATAGAGAAGAAGAAAAGAACAGACATGTAGAGAGCAAACAGCACGATGGGGACTCAATGTATGGGAGAGAACAAACAAATGTTAATGACCAGCAAAAAAAATATTTCATTGAGAGTGAGGAAAGGAGTGAGGCCCAGTGCATTACTGGAGGTCCCCCGGCTGACTAAACCTATTAGCAGCATAACTAAGGGAGGGTTCAGAAACACATGATCCCTCCCTAATTGTAGGCTATATCAAAAAGGTAGGTTTTAGCCCTATTCTTAAAAACAGAGATCGAGTCTGACTCCCAAATCCAGATTGGCAGCTGGTTCCACAGGAGAGCTTGATGACTGAAGGCTCTGCCTCCCATTGTACTTTTGGAGATTCTAGGTATTACAAGTAATCCTGCATTTTGGGAGCGTAGTGCTCTGTTAGGATAATACGGTAGTATCAGATCTTTTAAATAAAAAGGAGCCTGATTGTTTAGAGCTTTGTAAGTATGAAGAAGGATTTTAAACTTAATTCTAAACTCTATGGGAAGCCAGTGAAGGGAGGCCAGAACCGGAGAGATATGATCTCTCTTTCTAGTACCTGTTAAAACTCTTGCTGCAGCATTTTGGATCAGCTGAAGACTTTTTAAAGAAGTTTTAGGACAGCCTGATAATAAAGAATTACAATAATCTAATCTCGAGCTAACAAAAGCGTGGATCAGTTTCTCAGCATCATCTGAGAGGCATCTACTGTAATATTATTTTTCTTTAGGAGCCAAATAGTCAGAAATAGTAAAATCAAAGGTTAACAGACAATGGTCTGACAGTACAGGGTTATGAGGAGACACTACAAGATTTTCTATTTCTATGCCATATGTCAGAACAAGGTCCAATGTATGGTGGAGGTAATGAGTAGAATTTCCTACTTTGAGAAAACCCAATCGAGTCTAATATTGAATTAAATGCCACATTAAGGCAGTCACTATCTACATCCACATGTATATTAAAGTCCCCTACTATAATTATTCTATCAGATTTCAGCACTAAATCAGCTAAGAAATCAGCAAATTTGGATAAAAATTCTGAGTAGGTTGATGGGGGACGATAAACTATGGCAAATAAAATTGGGTTTAACCTAAAATTGCTAAAATTGCTAAAATTGCCCAGTACTGAGGACCAGACCCTCAAAGGAATTATAACATGTTTTTTGCTTTACATTAACTAGTAATTTGGAATGGTAAATTGTTGCTACTCCTCCTCCACGACCAGAACTTCTGGGATTTTGACAGTTTAAATAACCAGAGGGAGTTGACTCATTTAAACCAACACAATCATAATAAGGGAAATTAAATTAATCTGATGATCAATTAACAGATCATGGACTAACAGAGACTTGGGAGTTAGAGACCTAATATTTAATAAACCACATTTAATTTTTAAATTATGAGGAGGAACAGAGGCCAAATCATTCACTTTAGAGGCTTTGTTTAATTTGAGTTTTACCAATATTTTTATATTACAACATAAGCAGGGCTGTTCGCAGAGATAGCAAAAAGACGTGACAACCTAATAGTATTGAATGCAAAAGACGCAATAGACTCACACAAATGGTCCCCTCCGGTATACAACTAGGAAAATACCGGTCGCTATTGAGAGTGACAATATGTATGGGTACATAATCATATCATCTAGGATAACTAAGTAGATAGTTATGCTGTTTCATTCCATCTAACGACAATGCTCCGCACTGTGTGTGTTTATATATTTACATATTTATTCCATCTAGCTACAATGCTCCGTACTGTGTTTATATATTCATATATTTATCCCATCTAGCTACAATGCTCCGCACTGTGTGTCTATATATTTATATGTACATATGTATACTCGCTGCTCTTGCTTTGTTTTGTTTTGTTTTCTTGCCTTCTGAGTGTTGCTCTGAGTGTTGCTATCCCTGTGCTGTTGCAATCCTGGAATTTCCCCATTGTGGGACTAATAAAGGCTTATCTTATCTTATCTTATCCTCTCTGAAGAGCTGGAGTAGGTGGCTGGGGAGAGGGAAGTCTGGGCTTCTCTGCTTGAGCTGCTGCCTTTGTGACCCGGACACCAGAAAAGTGGTAGAAGATGGATGGATGAAATGAATTGAAATTTTCTTCTCTTTCTTCAGATGTTTCTCCCGTGTAGGAAACTATCATATGGGGAAGCAGCCATTGTCCATTGGGAGCGGATGTGATTATCTGGGGACTGTTGAGCACGAGTTCCTTCACGCTCTGGGATTCTGGCATGAGCAGTCCAGAGCTGACCGAGACGACTACATCAGCATTGTGTGGGATCAAGTTAAATCTGGTAATAATCATGAGTAAATGCAGAAAATATGGAAGAAAGGTTATAAGCCTGGCATCAGAATGGACAAAATGATCAACAGTGGTTCACAGCTGTGTTAAATTCCTCTAATCGTTCTCTTCTTTAGGTAAGAAGCACAACTTTGAGTTGCACGATGACTCAGAGTCCAGCGCTCTGGGGGTTCCCTACGACTATGGTTCTGTGATGCACTACCCCAAGACGGCCTTCAGCATCGGTTCTAAGCCCACCATCATCACCAAAGTGCCCCAGTTCCAGGATGTGATTGGTCAGAGGACTGGATTCAGCATGGGTGACTTAACGAAGCTCAACCGCCTCTACAACTGCAGTGAGTCGTCACAACCTAACAGTATTTAATCCCTTAGCATTACAGCCAACTTCACAGAATTTAGCACACGCAAAAAAAATCAAACTCTTTCTTCAATGAGTGGCAGTAGAAAATTTGAAATATACTGCCGGTGGAACACCAGAATTTTTAGAGATTAAAGTTACAACTTTTTTCTTGCAAACCTGCAAATTTTTTTCTTGAAAATTTGCAACTTTTTCCTGCAATTTTGTAATTTTTTATAATCAGACATTTGCAACTTTTTTCTTGTAAATTTTAAACTTTTTTCTCAAGTATTTGAAACTTTTTCCTATAAATTTGCAACTTTTTTGTTAAAAATTTGCAACTTTTTTCCCTGTAAATTTGCAACTTTGTTCTTATAGATTTGAAACATTTCTTTAAAATTTGCAACTTTTTCTCCTCAAGGTGCATTTTTTTCTTCTAAATTTGCATTTTTTTTCTTGTAAATGTAGAACTTTCTCAAAAATTTGCCATTTTTCTGAAAAAAATTTAACTTTTTTCTTGTAAACTTGCAACTTTTATCTTATAGATTTGAAATGTTTCTTTTAAATTTGCAACTTTTTCTCTATTGTGGCGAAAGAAAGCAGATGAGGCAATTAGCTGAACGACACACCAACTTTATTCCTCCTCCAACATTAAGTACAATACAACTCTGTCTGGGTCTCTGCGTACCTTCCTTTTATAACCTTTAATTTCTTGCCATGAGACCCAGGGAGCCCAACAACAATACATTCAGTGGAATAAAGACATGCGTGGCACATTAACATCATATAACGCCAGACCCACTTCTCACACCCTCTCTCCCTCCAGCGGCTGTGGTGCCTCCTGAACTCCCCAGTACCACTTCCTCCTTCAGTCCATTGTTCCCCCTTCCTCCGGCTCGCGCCTCTGGGTGGAGAATCCCGCACACTGTGCCACCACACAGCCACCCTCCGAACACCTAGAAAGGGCAGTAACCCCCCCTCCCCCATCTTTTGGGCTTGAGCTGGCGCCCATCAGAGCTGTAGCGGGGGGTCACCGGTCCGGTTGAAGGCATGTCAGTCTGTGGAGGGAAAAAGGGTGGGGGTGAGGGAAACATGTTAGTTTCGCGTGTGCAGGTCCCTACCCAGGAAACACCAACTTGCGGAGCCACTGACGTTGGGCGTCCACGCCGGGGAGCTTGGGCCAACACCACCTGCTTGTCTGCAAACACAAAAAGTGGGGTTTAGCCTGTCGATGCAGACGGTCTCCCTACGCCTTCCCCCCCAAGTTGAACACAAAATGCTTTGCCCCAGGTTCCAGCACCCTGAATGGTCCGTCGTACGGTGGGCACAGAAGGTTCCGGTGCGCATCGTGCCTGACAAAAACAAAACTGGCATTCTGTAAGCTTTTTGGGACGAAAGTGTGGGGAAAACAATGGTGGGCCAGGCCCGGCACGTTAAAAACCTCCGTACTGAGCAAAAATTGCCTGGGTGGATTGACCCCACACACAGGGTTTTCCGGTAAAAACTCCTCGGGGATCCGCAGTGGCTGAATAAAAATGAGTTCCACCGGGGAGGCTGCAAGATCCTCCTCAGGCGTGGAGCGCAACCCTAAAAGAACCCAGGGCAGGCGGTCGACCCAATTTGCATCCGTGAGCGAAGCTCTGAGCGCTGCCTTGAGCAACCTGTGAAAACGCTCACACAACCCATTAGCCTGGGGGTTGTACGCAGTAGTGCGGTGAATTTTGACCCCCAGGCTCCTGGCCATCACGGACCAGAGTTCCGAAACAAATTGCAGACCCCTGTCAGAAGTGATGTCTGACGGGGATCCGAACCATGCAACCCAAGTTGACAAAAAAGCTCGAGCCACTTCCGCGATCGTGGTGGAAGCCAGCGGGATTATTTCAGGCCAGCGCGTGGTGCAGTCCACAATAGTCAAAAGGTGTGTGAAACCTTGTGACTTCAGAAGGGGTCCCACCAAATCCCCGTGGATGTGGTTGAACCTCCTGGCCGGGATTTGGAACGGCTCGAGAGGGGCTCTGTTGTGCTTGTGCACTTTGGCCTGCTGGCACGTGATGCCCGCTGCAGCCCACTCCTTCATGTCCTTGCGCAAGCACAGCCAGACAAATTTCACCCCCACCAATTTAACCGAAGCGCACACACCTGGATGCAAAAGGGAGTGGACCGACTCCAAAATGCGATGGCACCAAGAGCTCGGAACCACCGGGCGACTGGTGGAGATGTCGCAGACCAAGGGAGGGCACCCTTCTCACACCACCCTGCTCTCCAGCTTTAACCCAATAGGCGCAGACTGGAGCGTGCAAATGTTCGTGTCCCCAGCTTGCTCCACGGCCATGGCAGGGAAATCTATTCCCATGTAGACCCGGGAGATTAACTCGTGTGACAGGCAATTGGCCACAACGTTGAGCTTACCGGCAACATGATGAATGTCAGTCTTAAACTCCAAGATCGCGGCCAAATACCGTTGTTGCTGGGCCGACCACGGTTCCGAGACCTTGGACATCGTGTACGTCAGCGGCTTATGGTCAGCAAACATGGTGAACTCACACCCCTCTAGCCAAAACTGGAAATGGCGCATCGCCAGGTGAAGAGCCAGCAACTCTCTGTCGAATGTGCTATATTTGCATTTGTTCTTGCGCGAAGTTTAACAGAAAAATGTGAGCGGCTAGCAACAAACCGGAGACGCACTGCTCCACCACTGCCCCTATGGCAACGTCAGATGCGTCCGTGGTGAGCCCTACCTGTGCCAACGGGTCAGGGTGGGCTTGCAAAGCGGAATCTGCAAGTGCTGTTTTGGTGTCTGTGAAAGCTTGGACTCGCTCGGGAATCCAGTCGATGTTTTCCGCAGGCTTCTTTTTCTTAAGTGCGGCATACAACTGCTGCATCAGCTGGGCTGCCCGGGGGAGAAACGGTTTTAAAAATTGACTATTCCCAAAAACTCCTGTAGGGCCCTCATGGTCTGCGGATGTGAAAGTCCGACACGGCGCGCACCTTATCCAGTAGCGGAATTGCGCCCTCAGACGAAATGCGATGGCCCAAAAAAATCAATCACTGGCACACCGAAATGACACTTCGCCGAGTTCACTATAAGCCTGTGCGCTTCCAAACAGGAAAACCATCTTGAGATGGGCGATGTGCTCCTCCTCGGATGGGCTAGCCACCAGAATGTCATCTAAGTAGACAAAAACGAAGGAGGAGCACTGTGTTCATTCATGCGTTCACTGTGCATCATTCTCTGGAAGGTCTGCGCCACATCCTTTAATCCGAACAACATGCATAAAAACTTGAAAAGGCTGAAAGGAGTTATTACCGCTGTTTTAGGAACATCTTCCACACGCACCGGGACCTGGTGATAACCGCGGATCTGATCAACTTTAGAAAAAACACGCAACCAAGCCAGGTGCACAGATAAATCCTGGATGTGCGGAATGGGAAACCGATCATGTTCCGTGGCGTTGTTCAAACGCTGGAAATTGCTGCACGGTCGCCACGACCCATCGGCCTTAAGCACCATGTGTAGCGGAGATGCCCACGGGTTGTTGGCGCGCCTGATGATACCCAGCTGCTCCAAATTGGCAAACTCCTTGCGCGTACTGGCCAGTTTAGCCGTGTCCAGGCACCGAGGTCGCACGAACACCAGCGGGCCTTTTGTGGTTAAAATGTTTGACTCCGTGTTTGGTTACTGTAGCCAAAAAAGTCGGGACCGTGAGTGCTGGGAACTGCGCAAGTAATTGCTGGTACTTACCCCCTGGAGCTATAATGTTAGCCAGTGTTGTTGACCCAGCTCCCTGAGCTGAGCAAGGCAGGAAGGTGAAAGAGACAGCATCCACTAAACATCTGTTGGCAACATCGACTAATAACCCATAAGCACATAAAAAATCTGCACCTAAAATGGGGGGCAGAACATGCAGCTGCCACAAAGTCCCACTGGAAATTGTGTCCATGCAAGTATATCGTCAGTGTCCGTTCACCAAATGTCCTGATGGTGGATCCATTGGCAGCCGTGAGCTCGGGACCGCTGCCTCCTGCCGACCGGTCTGCAGTGACTGGCAGGATAAGGCTCTTCTGGGAGCCGGAGTCCACCAAAAAACGTTTCCCCGAAAGTGTGTCCTTGACATAAAGCAACTTGTTCCTGTCACCAGTGGTTGCAGCTGCTACTGACCGCCGGCTGTGCTGTCCTCCCAGCTTCTTGAATTGGCATGGTAGCAGGGACCGTTGGGCACTTGAGCCAACACGGTGATGATGGGAACAGATCACCTCGTACCTTCGTCTCTTGATGTCCGTCCTGGCTACCACCAATGGCTCCTCGACCTCGATGGAGTTCCTCATGGATATCGGTGCCACTGCCTGCATGCTGAGAACTCTGGTTGCCAAAATGATGCGGTCCGCTTCCTGTGCCAGGGCGTGGTAGTCTTTGGTAACAAGTCACAGCAAGTTGGCCAAGATCGCCCTCGCTGTAGCCGGTAGGCTCCTGAGGAACAAGTGGGCGAACAGGAAAGATCTGTCATCCTTCCCCCTCAGTGCCAACATGCTCTCCATGAGCTCCACTGCTGATTTGTCACCTAACTGAATATGTTCGGAGTCTCTCTGCCCTCCCACTGTCAGACAGGATGTAACACTGGAGTAGCATCTGCTTGAGCGCTTCATATTTTCCTTGGGCCTGCGGCTCCTGGAGCAGGCTCATCATTTGTTCCGTGGTGCATGCATCCAGGACAGCGACCACATAGTAATATTTCGTGTCGTCGGTTGTTATTCCGCTGAGTGCAAACTGGGCTTCTATATGCAGGAACCACGCAGTCGGGTTGTGAAGCCAGAAGTCTAGGAGCTTGACTGAGACCACGCACGCGGCGCTGGTGTTATCCCTGCAGGTAGTCTCCGGGATGGTGCTCGGCTCGTTCTCCATGGCATGTCTTGGGGTCACCAATGTGTAGGAAGAAAGCAGACGAGGCAACGATCTAGACGACACACCAACTTTTCCTCCAACATTAAGTACAACTCTGTCTGGGTCTCTGCGCACCTTCCTTTTATAACCTTTAATTCCTTGCCATGAGACCCAGGGAGCCCAACAACAATACAGTCAGTGGAACAAAGACATGTGTGGCACAATAACATCGTTTAACGCCAGACCCGCTTCTCACACCCTCTCTTCCTCCAGCGGCTCTGGCACCTCCTGAACTCCTCGAGGAACGAATAGTCCTTTGTGTTCCATCCAAGACCCCCCGGTACAACTTCCTCCTTCAGTCCATTGTTCCCCCTTCTCCCCGGCTCCCGACTCTGGGCGGAGAATCTAACTCAGTGCCACCACACTATTTGCAATTTTTTTTCTTGTAAATTTGAAACTTTTTTCTTGTCGAAGTGCAACATTTCTCTCAAAAATTTGCAAATTTTTTGCTAAAAAATTTGCAGCTTTTTTCTTGTAAACCTGCAACATTTTTCTTGCAAATTTGCAACTTTTTTTCTATAAATTTGCAACCTTTTTCTCAAAAATTTGCAGCATTTTTCTAGTAAATTTTAAACTTTTTCTCCAAAAATTGCAACTTTTTTCTATAAATGTGCAACCTTTTAATCAAAAGACCAGACTACAGCTGTGGCGCAGGTGTAATGTAGCTGACTACTGACTGGAGGGTCAGGGGTTCGGTTCCCGCTCTGTCTGCAGTCTGCATGTTGAAGTGTCCTTGAGCAAGACACTGAACCCCCAGTTACTCCTGGTGGGTCAGGCCAGTGCCTGTGAATGGCAGCTCCGTGTTAATATGGTTCTTCTGTTTAGTCTCAGGAGCAAATTAGAATAATATCTATAGTAATAGTAATAGTAATAGTAATGAGAATTTGCAGCAGGTTTTAGAGGTGGTCACAACTGAAATGGAAAAATTAACGCACTGGTTCAACAAAAATAAATTATCTCTAAATCTAAAAAAAACAAAGATTATGTTGTTTGGAAATTATAAAATAAATCATGAAATAATGATAACGATAGATGATACCAGAATACAAACAGTACAGGAAAATAAGTTTCTGGGGGTGACGCTAGACAGTAAAATCTGCTGGAAACCTCACATCAGTCACATCCGGGCTAAATTAGCAAAATGTATAGGCATACTGGGGAAGACAAGACACATCGTGGACTATAAATCATTGGTCTTATTGTACAATTCACTGTTTTTACCTTATCTTAACTACTGTGTAGAAGTCTGGGGAAACACCTACAAGACCAACCTACAGTCAATATGCACATTACAAAAAAGAGCTATAAGGATAATAAACAATGCAGGATATAGAGACCATACCAATTCGTTGTTCTTGAAGTCACATGTCATAAAGTTCATCGATTTAGTTAAATTTAAGACAGCACAAGTAATGTACAGGGCAATTAACAATCAACTCCCAACTAATATACAAAAAATATTTAAAAAAAGAGACAATGATCATAATTTGAGAGGAGACTTAAACTTCACAAAACCCAAGATACGAACAACCAAGAAAAGTCTGTGCATATCTGTCTGTGGGGTGGATTTGTGGAACAGTCTGGAGCCGGAACTGAAACTATGTACAAACAGAAATCAATTTAAAAAGAGGTATAAGCACCATTTGTTGAAAGGATATATGTTAGAAGGGTAGAATTTATATGTACGATTCATTTTGTTCACTCTGGGACATTATGGGACACTATGGAATGGTGGGTGGGACAGCACTGTGTGTATCTGTGTCGTTTGAGACTGGTTTTGAAATATAGACTTCATTGTATGTTAGAATGGACAGGTGTTAATGTTGATCTGTAAAAAATACAGTAAATTGTTTACTTGGGGTATTAAAGGTAGTAATTTGTATAAAATTCACATGGGTGTATCGATGGAAAAGAGGAGTTGGAATTAATAAGTGTTCACTTCTTCCTTCTCCCTTTCGAACAGTGTATACTGTAACTTTATTGCATTTGCTATTTGCTTGTTTTTTGTTATATTTTTTGTGTTCGAAATAAACTATCTATCTAATAGTAACTTGGAACAAATTAAATTTATGAGAAAAACATTGCAAAATTCTGAGTAAAAAGTTGCAAATTCCTATGAAAAAAGTATAAATATTATCAAAAACAGTCACAAATTTATTAGAAAAAAACACATTTTATGAGCAAAAGTTGCAAATTTCTGTCATAAAAATCCCATTTGTTGGAAAATGTTAACTATACAAGGAACTAGTTGTACAGGATTCATTAGAAACAGCTCCTAAATGGATGAGGGAAAAAAAAGTTAATTTATTGTGATGTAGTGGGGGTTCACACAAGAAAGGAGATGACTGTGATGAAACAGGCTTTATTTAAACACACAACACAGACAGGAGGGGAGGTCAGTCACACAGACCTCCGTCTCACTAAGGGTGACACAAACGCATGATCAGTCACTGCTCTGACTCTTCTTATAACACTGCTGTGTCATTATAATGCAGTTATAATGACACAGCAATAACACTTTAAAACACATGAATGATAACACCCTTTGAATCCTCCGCTGCCAAAGTATGCCGGGAAAATCCCCGCCCCCTTAACACAGCCCCAACGTTACACTGTCCCCCTCGGACTGGTTTCTGTCCCCAGAATAATAAAAGTCCAGCTCAAAAGTCCAACACGAATCCGTCCAGGTGTCGGGGCGGCCTCCATTGTCGCCCCGACACCTGGACGGATTGGGCCAGCTTGCACAGGCCCACTAGTGTTCATCTGTGCCTCGGTCGGAATATCTGGTCGAGGTGAAGGCTCCAGCTCGACCACCTGCAGGGCGGATGGCTGGTACGGGGCGAGACGGTCACGGTGGAGTACCACGACCCGGTCCCTTTTTTTCAGCCTCACCCTGTACACCACATCCGACAGTCTCTGTAGGACCACGCACGGTCCTGACCAATGGCTCACCAGTTTTGGTGACCGTCCCCTTTTTCGCTCTGGGCAGAAAACCCAGACTCGATCTCCTGGTGCAAAGTCCCTCCCCTGGCAGCGGGAGTCATACACCCGCTTCTGCTGGCTCCCCGCCGCTGCCAGGGACTCTCGAGCCAGTCTGTGCACTGTGTGGAAACGTTCCTTCAAGCAAAACAAATGATCCAACCCCGGTTTGCCCTCCACCTCCGGCTCGGGGGTGGGGGGCGAATACCAAATCCACAAGTGTGCGCAGCTCGCGTCCAAACATCAGCACTGCAGGGGTGCACCGGGTGGATTCCTGTGCTACCGTCCAGTACACCCACAGAACAAAGGGCAGATGCAGGTCCCAGTCTCACTGTCGCTGGTCCACTAGGACAGCGAGCTGGGTGGTGAGGGTCCGGTTGAACCGTTCGACCAGGCCATCGCTCTGTGGATGCAGCGGGGTGGTCCGGGTCTTCCGGATGCCCAGCCGCTTGCAGACCTCCCCGAAGACCTCTGCCTCAAAGTTCCATCCCTGATCGCTGTGCAGCTCCTCCGGTGTGCCAAACCAACAGAACATCTCGTCCACCAGCTTTGATGCTGTGGTGGCGGCGCTCTGATCAGGGACCACGTACACCTCTGGCCATTTGGTGAAATCATCCATTGCGACCAGCACGTAGCGGTTCCCCTGGTCCGTGGTCGGGAAAGGGCCCAGAACATCCACCCCTACCCGCTCCATCGGTGCTCCCACCCGGTATTGCTGCAAGGGAGTGTGGGATCGCTGAGTCGGCCCCTTCTGAGCCGTGCAGGTGTTGCAGCGATGGACACGGAGCTCTACATCCTGGTGACATCCGGGCCAGTAGAACCGTGCTCGAAGATGCTGCAGAGTCTTTGTCACCCCAAAGTGGCCCGCTCCTACGGCCCCGTGGACCAGCTGGAGTACGTTGGGCCGGAGCCGCCAGGGAACCAGCAGCTGCCAGACGTGACGCTGCCCAGCTGGAGTCTGCCACTGCCGATACACAACACCCTCGTGACAGTGGAGATTGGTCCACTGGGAGTATAGGGCCTTGGTTTCTTGGTCCAGCGCAGACACAGCCTCCCAGGCGGGCCGCTGGCCCGCGTCCAGCCACTGCCGAACCCGGGAAATGACCGGATCTCTGTCCTGCTCACTCTGCAGCTGTTGCGCGCCGAGGGCCTCTGTGACATCATCGCTGGGGAGAGCTGCCTGATTATCCGAGGAGGAGCTGTGTGCCGCTGTGTTATTCCTGCTCACAGCGGTCCGGAGAGCAGAAGCCCGTGGGACGGCCTGGTCTCGATCCTCTGCCCGCTGGCAGTGACGACAGTCCTCCGCTGCACAGGGATGCCGAGACAGCGCGTCAGCGTTGGCATGGAGGCGACCTGCCCGATGTACAATCAGAAAATCATAATCCTGCAGTGCCTCCAGCCATCTCGCCAATTGTCCATCCGGCTCTTTGAAGTTCAGCAGCCAGGTCAGGGAAGCATGATCTGTCCTGAGGTGGAACCTCCCCCCGTACACATACGGGCGAAAATGGCGAAGCCCCTGGATGACAGCCAACAGCTCTCTGCGAGTAACGCAATAATTCCTTTCAGCTCTGCTGAGAGTGCGGCTGAAAAAAGCAACTGCCTGCTCTCCATGTTCTCCCTCCTGGGATAGCACCACCCCGATGCCCTGGTTGCTAGCATCCGTGTCCATGATGAAAGGGCGGTTTGGGTCGGGATACTGCAGGATGGGGGCTCTGATGAGCGCTGAGCGAAGCTGGGAAAAAGCAGCAGCACAGCTGTCACTCCACTGAAACGCACGGCCCTTCTTTGTCAGCTGATGCAGCGGGCTGGCGATGGTGGCAGAGTCTTTCACAAACCTCCTATAATAGGAGGCCAGTCCGAGAAAACTCCGTAGCTCTCCCACATCCCGTGGCACTGGTCAGATTTTCACCGCTGCCACTTTCTCTGGATCGGTGGCGACTCCCGCTGCGCTGACGACGTGGCCCAGGTAGGTGGTCTCCTGCCGAAATAGGTGGCATTTCCGTGGGTGTAGCCGCAGTCTGACCTGTTGGATGGCGTCCAGTACTTCCCGGAGGTTGGACAGGGCGCTGTCAAAATCAGCTGCGTGAACCAGCAGGTCATCCAGATAAACAATGCAGCAGCTCCGGGGCACGTGAGCCAACACTCACTCCATCAGATGTTCAAAGGTGGCCGGGGCGTTGCAAAGTCCAAACGGCATCACCTTGAACTGATACAGTCTCTGCCCGATGGAGAAGTCTGTTTTCTGGCGGGCCTCAGGTGACAGCTCTACCTGCCAATAGCCGCTGCGGAGGTCCAGCGAGCTGAACCAGCTGGAGCAGGCGATGTGGTCCAGCGCGTCATCGATGCGGGGCAGGAGGTAGGAATCCTTGTGGGTGATGTCATTCAGGTGTCAGTAATCCACACAGAACCGCCACGAACCATCTTTCTTCCTAACCAGCACCACTGGCGCCGCCCAGGGGCTGCTGGAGGGCTCAATAATGTCTGCCTCCAGCATTTCTCGTACTTTTTGTTCTGCTGCAGCCCGCCTTGAAAAAGGCAGATGGCGTGGGTGGAGCCAGATCGGCCTGGTCTCACCGGTGTCAATCCCGTGCTGCACCAAGCTGGTTCGGGTGCATTCCTCATCCTTCGCAGCGAAGACGTCCATGTAGCAGTCCAACAGCTCCCGCAGCTGGCATCTCTGTCCTGATTCCAGTCCACTGCAGCTCTGCTGGAACAATTCCTCGACCACCTGCTGCGTTTCTGCTGACACGTTGACCCGCTCCGCTGTGGCCCTCCCCCTTGCTGTCTTTATCAGTGATCGTGCTCCTTCTGCTCGTGCTGGTGGCGCCATTGTGTTCAGTACTTGCGGTGACCTGCCTGGTTCGGCCCGCCCTGGCGGTCCCTCAATCGCGCAGGCCTCCAGGTTCCTCCTCTGGGTCCCGCTGCAGAGCGTGATGGTCCGAGTTCCCAGCAGGAGGGACGATCTGGTGGTGTCAATTTTTGCACTCCATGCTGCGACTAGATCGAGTCCAATAATGCAGGAGTCTTGAATGTCAGCCAGCCAGAACAGGTGGTTTGTGTTCTGGCCGGCCACCCCCACCACAAGAACTCTTCGCCCTCCCAGTCTGGCGCGCTCACCGGTAGCTGTGGTGACGCAGCGCCCGGTGGGTTCCCACCCCTGCGGTTCTGTCTCGTCCGTGCCTGGCAGCACACCGGGTCGGAACAAGGAGGTGGTAGAACCGGTGTCGATCAGGGCCCAGATCGGCATGTTGTCCAGGCTGCACTGTAGGTACATCCCAGGCGAGTGTCCAATTCGGCCCACACGTGGTGACAGCTCATCGGGGAAAATGTCTGTGGGAAGCAGCAGGTCCCCGTCCATGCCACCTCACTCTAGTTTAACGTTGGCGAGGGGCCGGTTTGTCGTTGGGGCGGGTGCTGGGCAGTACCACGCGATGTGTCCTGGCTCCCCGCAGCGGAAGCACCCTCTCTCACGCCGCCGTGGCCGTCATCTCCGTGGGAGCGCCGTCATGGTCTGCCGCAGCTCCTCCTGCTCGCTCTTAGCCATGGCCTGGAAGGCTGTCTGTCTCGGTGCCGATGCATCACCTGTACAATCCATTAGTGGTTCCACCCGCTCCGCTTCTGCCACAGCCGTCTCCCAGCTGCTCGTGGCGTTAATCCGGATGTGGCTCTGGACCTGGGCCGGGCGGAGATACCGGATGAAGTTCCAGAGGGCGAGCTTCTCCACTACTTCTGGCTCGAAATCTGGGTAGCTGTGCCGTGTCAGCAGCCGTATGTCCGCTGCGTAGGCTCCCAGGCTCTCCCGGCTGCCTCGCCGGCAGTTGGCCAGCTGTTCCTCAGCGTGCTCAACATTGGCCTCTCTCCCGAACCGCCTCCGGAGCGCTTCTTGTAGCGCTGGCCAGCTGCGGCGTTCCTCGGGCTGGAGATCGGACAGTGTGCGGAGAGCCCTTCCCTCCAGGGTCCGCGCGACCTGCACGGTGGTCTGTCCAGGTGGCCAGCCATTCAACGCAGCAGCCAGCTCGACCTAGACCAGGTAGTCGTCCAGCAGGGTTTCACCATTAAAGCGGGGAACCTTGACCCACTGCCGGATGGGTGGGATGGTCGCCTCTCGGTCAATCGCCGCCCCTGGCCGCAGTGGAATCGCCGGCCCATCCTGCCCTGAAAAGGGCGGGGAGCGGTGCTGATCTGCTCTGCTCAGCCCGCCCTGCCTTGAGAAAGGCAGAAGGCAGGGTACGCTGGTCCCGTCGGGTCCGCTGCTCTGTTCATCCCGGCAAGCAACTCCGGGGGTTGGTGTATCAGCTCTGTCATCCATTCCCAACTGAGCGATGAATCGCTTCAGCTGCTGAATCTCTGCTCTGATCCTGGCTTCCATCTGCTCCATATCCCACTTCTGACACCAGTGTGACGTAGTGGGGGTTCACACAAGAAAGGAGAGATGACTGTGACAAAACAGGCTTTATTTAAAACACACACCCTCAGCACAGACAGGAGGGGAGGTCATTCACACAGACCTCCATCTCACTAAGGGTGACACAAACGCATGATCAGTCACTGCTCTGACTCTTCTTGTAACACTGCTGTCATTACGCAGTTATAATGACACAGCAATAACACTTTAGAACACATGAATGATGACATCCTTTGAATCCTCTGCTGCCAAAACATGCCGGGAAAATCCCTGCCCCCTTAACACAGCCCTGACGTTACATTATGAAGAGTCACAGATAAAGGAGTCTCCTTGATCTAGAATTTATCTAGAATTTATCATGAGAGTCTGTTGGATCGTTCTTTGTCTGGCCCTTCACTCAGGACCAGTTTGTCTTGGGTGACCCTATCAGAGGCAAATTGCCCCGGACAACATAGCTCCTGGGATCACTGGGGCACGCAAACCCCCCCACCACGATAAGGTGACGATCCATGAGGGGATCTAGATCAAGGATTCAGTGTACCCCGCCCGGTATGGAGTTACCGGGGCCCCACCCTGGAGCCAGGCCTGGGGAGGGGCTCGATGGCTAGCGTCTGGTGGCCAGGTTTCCACCCATGGGACCCAGCCGGGCTCAGCCCGAAGGAGTTACATGGATCCGCCCTCCAGTGGGCTCACCACCTGCAGGAGGGATCATGGGGGTCTGGTGCTATGTGGATTAGGTGGCGGTCAAAGGCGGAGACCTTGGCAGACTGATCCCAAGCTTTCTAAACTGGCTTTTGGTACGTGGAATGTCACCTCTCTGGTGGGGAAGGAGCCTGAGCTGGTGTACAAGGTTGACAGTTATCGGCTAGATATAGTAGGCCTCACTTCAACACACAGCTCCGGTTCCGAAACCAGTCTTCTGGAGAGGGGCTGGAGCTTGGCCTTTTCTGGAGTTGTCCCGGGCGAGAGACGACGAGCAGGGGTGGGTATTCTTGTATCCCCCCACCTTGCTGCCTCTATATTGAAGTTTTCCCTGGTGGATGAAAGGGTTGCTTCCCTGAGCCTTCGGGTTGGGAAACGGGTCCTGACCATCATTTGTGCCTATGCACCAAATGGTGTTTCAGAGTACCCACCCTTTTTGGAGTCTGTGACTGGGGTGCTGGAGTGTGCTCCTCTTGGAGACTCCATTGTCCTACTGGGGGACTTCAATGCGCACGTGGGCAATGACAGTGAAACCTGGAGGGGGGTGATTGGGAGGAACGGCCTTCCCGATCTGAACCCGAGTGGTGTTCAGTTATTGGACTTCTGTGCTAACCACAGTTTGTCCATAACGAACACCATGTTCAAGCATAAGGGTGTTCATATGTGTACCTGGCACCAGGACACCCTAGGTCGCAGGTCGATGATCGATTTTGTTATCGTGTCATCAGACCTGCGACCGTATGTCTTGGACACTCGGGTAAAGAGAGGCGCAGAGCTGTCAACTGATGGTGCGTTGGATCTGATGGCAGGGGAGGAAGCCATTCAGACCTGGTAGACCCAAACGTATAGTGAGGGTGTGCTGGGAACGTCTGGCTGAGGCCCCTGTCCGGGAGGTCTTCAACTCCCACCTCCGGAAGAACTTCAACCATATTCCAAGGGAGTCTGGAGACATGGAGTCTGAATGGGCCATGTTCTCCACCTCTGTTGAAGCGGCGGCCCAGAGCTGCAGCCGCAAGGTGGTCAGTGCATCTCGTGGTGGCAACCCCCGAATCAAGTGGTGAACACCAGTGGTGAGGGGGGCCATTAAGCTTAAGAAGGAGTCCTATCAAACTTGGTTGGCTTCTGGGACTCCCGAAGCAGCTGAGGCGTACTGGCAGGCCAAGCGGAGTGCATCTCGGGTGGTTGCTGAAGAAAAAACCCGGGTATGGGAGGAGTTCGGTGAGGCCATGAAACAAGACTTTCGGTCGGCCTCGAAGAGATTCTGGCAAACTGTCCGGCGGCTCAGGAGGGGAAAGCAGCTCCCTGTCCACACTGTGTATGGTGTGGATGGGGCGCTGTTGACTTCGACTGGGGATATTGTCGGGCGGTGGAAGGAATACTTCGAAGATCTCCTCAATCCCACTGATACACCTTCCACAGAGGAAGCAGGGTTTGTGGACGAGGGGGATGACTCGCCTATCATAGGGGCTGAGGTCGCCAAGGTAGTTAAAAATCTCCTTGGTGGCCGGGCCACGGGGGTGGACGAGATTCGACCTGAGTACCTCAAGGCCCTGGATGCTGTAGGGCTGTCATGGTTGACATGCCTCTGCAACATTGTGTGGAGGTTGGGGGCAGTGCCTTTGGCATGGCAAACCGGGGTGGTGGTTCCTCTCTTCAAAAATGGGGACCGGAGGGTGTGCTCCAACTTTAGAGGGATCACACTCCTCAGCCTCCCTGGGAAGGTCTATGCCAAGGTACTGGAGAGGAGAGTCCGGCCGTTGGTCGAACCTCGGATTCAGGAGGAGCAATGTGGTTTTCGTCCTGGCCATGGCACATCGGACCAGCTCTTTACCCTCTCAAGAATTCTTGAGGGTTTGTGGGAGTTTGCCCAACCAGTTTACATGTGTTTTGTGGACTTGGAGAAGGCATTTGACCGCATCCCTTGTGGTTTTTTGTGTGGGGTGCTTTGGGAGTATGGGGTATCGTGCTTGTTGTTGAGAGCTATTCTGTCTCTGTACGACCGTTGTGACAGTTTGGTTCGTATTACCAACACTCGGTCGGACTCATTCCCAGTGAGAGTTGGACTCCGCCAGGGCTGCCCTTTGTCACCGATCCTGTTCATAATTTTTATGGACAGGATTTCAAGGTGCAGCCAGGGAATAGAGGGTGTCATGCTTGGTGACCAGAGGATCTCATCTCTGTTGTTTGCAGATGATGTTGTCCTGTTGGCTTCATCCAGCAATGACCTACAGCTCTTGCTGGGACGGTTTGCCGCTGAGTGTGAAGCGGCTGGGATGAGAATCAGCACCTCCAAGTCCGAGTCCATGGTCCTCAGCTGGAAAAAGGTGGATTGTCCTCTCTGGGTTGGGGACAGGCTCCTGCCCCAAGTGGAGGAGTTAAAGTATCTTAGGGATTTATTCACGAGTGAGGGGAAAATGGAGCAAGAGATTGACAGACGGATTGGAGCAGCATCTGCAGTGATGCGGACGTTGTACCGGTCTGTTGTGGTGAAGAGGGAGCTTAGTTCTAAGGCAAAGCTGTCGATTTACCAGTCAATCTACGTTCCTACTCTCACCTATGGTCACGAGCTTTGGGTAATGACTGAAAGAACAAGATCGCGGATACAAGCGACTGAAATGAGCTTTCTCCGTAGGATTGCTGGACTCACCCTCAGAGAGAGGGTGAGGAGCTCAGTCATCCGGGAGAGGCTCAGAGTAGAACCGCTGCTCCTCCACATTGAAAGGAGTCAGTTGAGGTGGTACAGGCATCTGATTAGGATGCCTCCTGGACGCCTCCCACTTGAGGTGTTTCAGGCACGTCCCACTGGAAGGAGACCCCGGGGCAGACCCAGGACTCGGTGGAGAGACGATGTCTCCCAGCTGGTCTGGGAACACCTTGGTATCCTCTTTGAAGAGCTGGAGCAGGTGGCTGGGGAGAGGGAAGTCTGGGCTTCTCTGCTTGAACTGCTGCCTCCGCGACGCAGACCTCCGGAAAAGTGGTAGAAGATGGATGGATGGATGGATGGACAGATAAAGGAGAAAAATCTTTCACATTAGTTTGTCTGTTGATTAGACTATTTTTGCATAAGTAACTTAGGAAATACTGACTTGCTATTAATGTCACAAGGTAGCCCTACTTTTATTGAGTACAATTTCTGTCTGTTTGACCCACGTCTGTCACGGATCTGAGCATGGATTCTGATATGCAAGGGATAGAGATTTTATCAGGAGATGCTGCTGACGGGAATATTTGAAGCCAGCATTACATTTGTGTGTCAGACTCCTGCATTAACTCTAAGAAAAGTGGAAGCACAGACCTGCTCCTCGCTGCAACTTTTAACTACAAATTCTAATTAGAAGTTAGAGTGAGCAATCAAACAAAGGAAGCCTTCTGATTGGGTGAGCAAGATTGACAAGTGGGTGGGCAAATGCCGCCCAGAATGCACCATAGCTATGCCTTGGCTTGCAAGAGGTCAGCTGTGGTTTCATCGAGCTCTTCACAAGACTTGAAAAGTGGAGGTGAAATATTGCAGAAATACTGCAAATTAGCGAGGCGTCACCCAGATGTGACGCTAACAAAAGCGTTCGACTAAAAGCAACCTGCACAAGAAAAGACACCGGCAATGAGGTTAGCATCCGCTTCTCAGCACGCTCGCAACATAATGAAGGCTGTTGCAGCTGTAAAGCCCAATTCATAGTTGCAAAAATATGCTGGTACGTGATCGAGCGCAGGGGACGCATTCATGACCAAGCACATGCAGGCCCCAAAAAGTGACCGTGTGTACAAGAACGCAGTGGTCGCAGTGAACTGTACATGAGCCAGGGATGGCAGGACCTCAAAACCTCAAAATAAGCGTTGTGTGGTCTTCTACTGTGAAGTAGCTCGTCTGTCAATTTTTCACCCAGAACACCAAAGCAGTAAATTATATTCCTCCCTGTTTTATTGCTTTATGTTTGTCCGGAGCTTGTGACAGCAGCTGCTACAGGTGTGGGGAAACTGTTTCATTCATTTTATGATAAATATATGCAGTATGTAATGAAAGGTGACACTCAGGGCTCTCTGTGTGTGTGTGGGAGGGGGGGTTGTTTATTCATTCATGAATGAATGAATGAATGAACAAGCCCCCCACACACAAAGAAGCATGCCACGTAAAAAATGTGTGGCCTTTTTTTACAAGAAAAAATAACCTACAGTGCACTAAAAATTATAGTAAAATATCTGCAATGTAGAGGATAACACACACACACCCCCCGCTACAGAGGAGCTCGGCGCACAAAAAGCGGTCCGTCAAGTGGCCATGACGGACCGTTGTAATTACCGATCGGTCAAAAGTCAGTGTCGTTGGCGAACATCTGTTCCTCATTGTCAGACGAACATGAAGTTGGTCCGCTTGTTACGGACTCGTGGTTCTGGTCACGCGACCCGGTCAAACCATCTCCGCTTCCATGATGGCGGTTTTTGCGAACCATTTTTCAAAACAAATATGAACATTAGTAATAAAAAAAGACTGGCTAACGCTACCGTTACACACAGCTCTCAATGTGTGTCACCCAGCGGCTTAGACTAAACAGATTTTACGCACGGGACGCACGCGTTTCAATCGTCGAACTTCTCTGCTTCAATTGGCTCATTGTATTCACGGTCGTTGGTAGGCAAGTCCTTCTTGCTAGGTTTTCAGTCATTGGTTCTTCAAGATTTCAGAAACCCAATTCAAGGCTCTTATTAGTCGAATGAGAGGTCAGTCAAATCTAAACCAATCAAAACACTCCTTTGACTTTCTGTTCGCGGCTGTGTCTGTACTGGAAGAACGGAAATGCAGCTTTTTTTTTTTTCAGCGCGCACTAGGATGCAGAGACGTGACCGCCCACGGTATCCCGGAGTGCAACAGGTTAAGAAACCTCCACCACCAAGCTCTTCTTCTGTGTTTCAATTGCAGCTGTTAAAAGGTTTAAGTTTAGTTTCTGTCGCCTCTGCGTGGCGCACAGAGAAAAACAACCCAGGCGCTAGACTGCGAGTTTGTGAGTTTTATTAACAGAAATAGCAAACATAAATGCAAAAGGTGAACAAACTATAAAATAACAATGAGGAGATAACTTACGAAAGAGGCACGCCAGAGTGAGATTGGGCTCTGGCGGAGACAAGGGTGAATATTTCTTGTAAAGGCGAGGTAGCGACAACCAGCATGAAACATAATCTCCCGTAAATAGGGAACAAACCAATTACAAGATGAGTGACAGGTGTGAGTGCACATGAACGGGGATAGAGGGAATCAAAATGGTAATTGGGAACAGCTGAGGCCATGAGAGGGAGGCAAACCACACAGGCAGCTGTCAGGGCACGCCCTTGCCAGACTACACACCCTCTGACAGCTGTAAATAATAAGGAATAAAACTGGAAGACAAGTCAAAGTGTAATAATAGTTCAGAACAGAAAATAAAATAAAGCAGAAACACAAGCAGAAAAATGACAGTAAGGATAATCATACACAGAGGACATAAGTGCAATATACAGAAAGTGCCATGAAACCGAGTCTGGAATACTCCAGCCCCCAGTTCATGACAAGATTCACTGCGCATGTGCAAAATGCGGCTGCTGAACGGTAGCTGCAGTGGCTCAAAAACAACTCTGAATATTGCCATGTGTGCAAACGCAGTCTACAGAACGCAACCGTTATCCCCTCGGAGGGACTCTGAACAGCCCTTGAGGATAAACGGCTGCACAGTACTTTTGAAAATATTTCTTAGGAATTCTTTAATTTTAAATCTCTAACTTTTTTCTTGCAAATTTGCATCTTTTTTCTTGTAAATCTGCAGTTTTTCCCTCATACGTTTGCAACTTTTTTCCTTTAATTCCACTGTAGAGGATGTGATAATGACGAGGCATGAGTTTATTTCTCAAGTCAGATTTATTCACATTCTCTAACATCAGCAGAACAGAAAGAGAATGAACTCCAGACATTCGTCCCTTTTTATACCCCAGGACATCAAAGCACACAGTAACATTGTATTTTAATCCTACGTAACAATGCATCCCTTTCAGCCTTTATCCCCTTCACCCAAAGTCACTTGGAGTCAGGAAATCTCCCCAAGGCCATCTCTTTGCTCCACATTTCACATCTCCCTGTTATCCCCCAGGAGGCTCAGCCTTTTGTTTATCTGAGACGTGAAGCACACAGTAAGCATATAGTGGTATACATATGATGCATCAGGTTACATACATTTGTGCATACGGAACCCACATGTGTCCCACACCACAAACTTTTTTCCTCATAAATCTGTAGCCTTTTAACTTGTAAATTTGCAGCTTTTCTTTTTTAAATCTGCAACTTTTTTTACATCTGCAACTTGTTTATCATAAATTTGCAACTTTTTTCTTTTAAATTTGCAACTATTTTGTCAGAAATTTTACAATTTTTTCTTGTAAATTTTGCAACTTTTTTCGTCATGAATTTGCCATTTTTTTCTTCATAAATTCACTACTTTTATAAAAGGTGAGCAGGCGGTCGCTGGTTCAATTCCAGGACCGGCAGGATCAGATCTGGGTGGGACAGATAACATAGCAGTGTTTGGCCCACCCTCCTTAACCCCACTGTGGTGCCCTTGAGCAAGGCCCTTAACCCCAACTGCTCCAGTGGAGCTGTTCAGTGGCCACAGGTCAGTCTGTGGTTGGACTGGGCAGCTTCCTGGTGTGAATGTGTGAGTGTGAACAGGGCGTCCTTGAAAAAGAGAGGTTGTCGCTCAGTAAATTAAAAAATAAAAGATCTCCAACTTTTTTCTTGTAAATTTACAGCACTTTTTCTTGTAAATTTGCAGGGTTTTTTCCTTATGAATTTGACATTTTTTTCTTCATAAATTCACTACTTTCATCATAAATCTGCAACTTTTTCTTGTAACTTTGTGTTTTTTTTCTTCTAAATGAGCAACATTCATATGGATGCTGGTTTAATTTTTTATTCTGTCTAAATTACAAAATTTTCTTTGCTCATCTACATAATGACTCAAGTTTTTATAATGTTTTTGTTTTTAAGGGTTTGAACTCTTCTCTAGTACAAATATAGGAGCCCCAAAACACAATCTTACATAGGGTCCTGACTACTGCAACACCTATAGTGTCCCCCTCAATCTTCAAGCCAAAACCAAAGTGTCCCTCAGCCAAAGTTCTGCACTGGCCTTTCCTGGTGAAAACATCACTGTTTTTTCATATTTTCCAGCCACGTCCTCCACCTTTGTGGACAGCTGTAACTTTGAGGAGGAGAACATCTGTGGGATGATTCAAGATTCTGGTGTCGCACAATGGGAGCGCCGTAATTATGTGATTGGAGGGCCTTGGACAGACTTCACCTACATGGGAAAATACAAAGGTGATCATCAATAATTATGAGTGATGTGGTGCTGAAGTTTGGTCTTTAGAGTCCTTGCTTGATAATTAATTAATTAAATCAAGAAACAAGTCAACAGATACGGCATTTGTCCGACAGTAGAAAATCCAGAATTGGTTTTCTTTTTAAATGCTGTAATTCTAAGATATGCTCTTATTTATTCTTGCCAAGAGAGGAAGTGTGGTACTGTGTGAGGAACTCAGGAGTGGCAGAGAAGTATGCGAGGGTGGTGCAGGACATGTACGAGGACAGCGAGATGGTGGTGAGGTGTGGTGTAGGAGTGACAGGTGGATTCAAGGTGGGGTGGGACTACATCAGGAATCAGCCCCTTCTTGTTTGCCATGCTGATGGTCAGGCTGACAGACGAGGTCAGGCAGGAATAGGGAGCAGGTGGAGGAGAACCTGGAGAGGTAGCGGTATGCTCTGGAGAGAAGAGGAATGAAAGTCAGTAGAAGCAAGACAGAATACATGAGTGTGAATGAGAGGGAGGCCAGTGTAAAAGGCAAAGATGCAAGAAGTAGAGCTAGTGAAGGTAGATTAGTTTAAATACATGGGGTCAACCATCCAAAGCAATGGAAATTGCACAAGAAAAGTGAATAAGTGCAAGCAGGGTGGAGTGGGTGGAGATGAGTGCCAAGGGTGATCTGTGACAGCAGGATAGCAGCTAGAGTGAAAGGGAAGATTTACAAGACGGTAGTGAGACCTGCTATTATGTATGGTTTGGAGATGGTGGCACTGACAAAAAAGACAGGAGGCAGAATTTAGGGTTTTCAATATTTGTTATCCATTGAAACATCATAACTGTTAGTTCATTATCTTTTGTTTTATTCTGCTGAGGGAAAAAGAAGACAAGAAAGTTGATACTTGAGTGCTGACAGCAGTCAAATCAGTGTTTAAATCTAGTAATAACATTGTTAAAACCTTATTTTTCTGCCATTATCAATCATTGAAGGTAGCAACAAGTGCTATTTTTAGCATGAGAAACAGGCTGTGTGTGTGTGTGTGTGTGAGAAAGTGTGTTTGCCTCAAATTCAAGCAGTGAGGCTTACCAGTGCTGAAAAAGTCACAGTATGCCTCCTTTAATGTCACTAATGTCACCAGTTTTTCGGCCATCTTTTTTTTCCCAGGTAAAGGCTACTTCATGCACGTCAGGATGGCCTCTCTGAAATGTGGTCAAAGTGCTCTTCTGAAGAGTCGTTGGCTTTTCCCCAAACCAGGAGTCCAGTGTCTGCAGTTCTTCCTCTACAACAGTGGAGCAGCCAGTGATGTTCTCAATATCTATGTGCAAGAGTACGACAGATACAGTCCCCATGGGAAAAAGAAACTCTTAAAAAGCATTTCAGGTAACCAAGGGACAGAATCACAGTTTATATCAAAGTCTGTTGGGGTTTTTTTTCTATTCCTTATCTACAATGTAGAAGAATGAGCATTTGTGATTATATTTACCTCAGAAAGAGGGGTCACCCCCCCAAGAATAAGTGGAAGTTCTTTTTATTATCAACTCTCCACATTAGTACAACCAAGCAATACACAGACAGGAAAAAAACCCAAAACATATTAAACAAGACTAGACGCATCTTAAATGATAAATGACAGATTAATGAAAGCACCAAGGTGCTGATGCCTGTAGCATGGTAGCATAGGGGGCTGTAAAAAAGTCACACTGCTGCTTCTAGTGGGTGGGCATAGTTATTGTCTCCAGAGACAATACGATAGTCAGTTAGCGGGTCTGTGTGTGGCTGTGTGTATCTGTCCATCCGTCTCTCTATTTCCGCTCGCCTGCTCAAAATTAAGTGGAACTACAGGCTTTTATCATTGTATCACCATATTTTCTTGACTTTTAATTTGCCAGAATTTTGAAATAACACTTTGTTTTTGAAGTAAACACAAAAATAGCTCACCTCTACCGTCAATGGAACGGTACTACGCATGCGCCCGGAAACTCCCGCCAGAGGAAAGTACTGAGCAATCGGCCAATACTGGGTGAACAAATGTCCGTCTTTTTGCCCGTCTGTTTTCTTCCTCTGCCACTAAATGGCAAAAGCTCCTGTTCGTCTTGATTGTCATTGGATTCACATACCTCCATCACTTCTGCCATTTAAAACACCTGCCAGCGTGCTCTTCTTTTGTTTTGATTGCAGCTGTTCAAATCAGTTTGGTGGCTCTTGGCTGCCCCCAACAGTATGGGCATGTGAGGTGCAGATTATTTTCACCATGCATAGGTGTACTCCAAAACTACTGGATGGATTTGGATGAAATTTTTACCAGAGGTGGTCTTTGGGCTAGAGAGGAACACATAACATTTTGGTAATGATCTGAGAATGCATACCTCCGCCAAGGCTCTGGCAACGAGGTATCAGCACCACGGTGCATTCATTACAATACTGTAGCTTTGTTCACAGCTGCATTGATGGTAAAGGTGAGTTAAATTTGTGTTTATTTTGAAAACAAAGCCTTATCTGGAAATTGTGGTGATGTGGCCACACATGTGACCTACTTTGTGACTTATTTAAGGCCTCACATTTTAGATAAGAACAAAGACAGAGTTTCCTTGGAGATAACAGGAAGCTGTGAAGGTGTTAGCTTTGGTATGCAGGGCCTGAGACTGTGGGGGTGATATTAGGGGATTATAGAGGAGATGCATTGTTACTGGTGATTATAATGCAATGTGACTTGTGATGCAATGTGACTTGTGAGCTGTGAGAGTCCTGGGTATATAAGGGACGAGAGTTTCCTGTGATGTTCTCTTTCTACTTTGAGATGTTGGTGAATGTGTAATAAAGCTGCTTTGAGACAAACCTGCCTCATCAATTGCACATTCCCACACTGGTGACCCAAGACATAGCATGCAGCAAGAGGAGAATCCCCCGGGGCCAGCCTCATCCGGAGCCCCCGGCCAAGCGAATGCCGCTACGGTCCAGCTACCGGACTTTTGGCAGAACAATCCGCGCTCCTGGTTCCACTCGGTTGAGGCACAGTTCAACCTCCGGGGGATATCGGTAGATGACACAAAATTCTACCATGTGGTCGCAAAACTTGATAACCACACGTCCCAGCATGTGGAGAGCCTTCTGGAGCAGCCGCCAGCCAGCGACAAATACGGCGCGTTGAAGGCTGCACTCATCCAGCACTTCACTCTCTCGGTTGAGGAGAGAGCAGAGAGACTCCTGGCGCTGACTGAGTTGGGAGATGACACGCCCGTTGACCTTATGGATAAGATGTTGAGGTTGAAAGGCTCGGATGACGACCACTTCATCTTTACCCACCTCTTCCTCAGGACCCTACCGTCAGCGACGAGAGCGACCCTGGCCAGTTCGCCGTTGTTGGCCCAGCGGGACTACCGCACGCTGGCCCGGGAGGCGCAGCGAATTATCAACGCCAGCAGACAGCGCATGGCCACGGCTGCAGCAGCGGAACTCGGCGCGACGACCGGAGATGGCAGGGAGCTAGGGGCAGCGGTAGCAGAACCACCGACGACGGCAGCGGCGGGGGCCAGGGAATGCGGAGGAGACACCCTTTGTTTCTACCACCGCCATTTCGCAGAGAGGGCACGCAAATGTGTACCACCGTGCCAGTTCAAGCGTTCGGGAAACACCAAGACTGGGAGTCGGTAGCAGCCGCGACCCTCGGGGAGGAGAACAAGCTGCTCTACTTGTTGGACGCACGCTTGGGGAGGCATTTCCTCGTGGACACAGGCTCCCAGTTGAGTTTCATCACACCTTCCTACACGGACAGGCTGGCAGGTTCCAGAGGTCCTAGGGTGGCAGCAGCGAACGGCTCGGAGATTAAGACCTTTGGTGAGAGGACTCTACTTCTGTCTCTACACGGCCGTACATTTGAGTGGACTTTTGTTATAGCAGCAGTGAATTTCAATATGTTGGGGGCTGATTTTTTGTGCTCACACGGTTTGTTGGTTGATCTCGCTAACAGGCGCCTGGTTAATGCACTTTCTTTTGATTCTATTCCCTGTACAGCGCGAGTGGCCCCGCCAACAGCACAAGCCAACGTCACAGCTGCAAGCGGTAAGTTCCACACACTGTTCACTCAGTTCCCAGCACTCACGGTCCCCACATTTTTGGCAACCATCGCTAAACACGGGGTGGAACATTTTATTACCACTACCGGACCGCCCGTTTTTACAAAAGCTCGGCGCTTGGACGCAGCTAAACTGGCCATAGCGCGCGAGGAGTTCGCCACCATGGAGAGGTTGGGCATCATCAGGCATTCGAACAGCCCATGGGCTTCCCCGCTACATATGGTCCCGAAGGCTGACGGATCATGGCGACCTTGCGGGGATTTCCGCAGGTTAAACAATGCTACAGCGCATGACCGCTACCCAATCCCGCATATCCAAGATTTTTCAGTTCATTTGGCGGGGGCGCACGTTTTTTCTAAGATAGACTTGGTTCGCGGTTACCACCAGGTCCCAGTGCGCGCTGAGGACATACCCAAAACAGCGGTAATAACTCCATTTGGCCTATTCGAGTTTTTGCGCATGCCATTCGGGCTGAAAGGGGCTGCACAGACGTTCCAACGCATGATGGACGCGGTGCTGCGCGATCTCCCTTTCGTGTTCGTCTACTTGGACGATATTTTGGGAGCCAGCGCGTCCGAAGACGAACACGAAAACCACCTAGCGACAGTTTTCCGGAGGTTGGGAGATCACGGGTTAATAATCAACCCAGCGAAGTGTCAGTTCGGGGTGGCGCAGATCGATTTTTTAGGACACCGCGTCTCCCCCGAAGGAGCGGTTCTGCTTCCTGACAAAGTGCGCGCGGTAGCAAATTTTCCCCGGCCGCAGACGGTCAGGGCGTTACAGGAGTTTTTGGGAATGGTGAATTTTTATAACTGTTTCCTCCCCCGCGCAGCGCAACTCATGCAACCGCTTTATGCCGTGCTCAAAAAAGAGAAACCCGCGAATAAGGTCGAGTGGTCCCCGGAGCGGGAGCGAGCATTCTCGGAGGTAAAAGCAGCCTTGACAAATGCTGCATTGTTGGCACACCCAGACCCAAAGGCCCGCATAGCGCTCACTACTGACGCGTCAGATGTGGCCATAGGGGCGGTCGTGGAGCAGCATGTAACCGGAGCCTGGCAACCGCTCGCCTTTTTCAGCAGGACCTTGCGCGATAGTGAGCGTAAATACAGCGCGTTCGACAGGGAGTTGCTGGCTCTCCATTTGGCCATTCGCCACTTCCAGTTCTGGCTAGAAGGGCGCTGTTTCACTGCGTTCGTTGACCACAAGCCGCTAACATTCGCGATGGCCAAAGTTTCAGAGCCGTGGTCAGGCCGGCAACAGAGGCAGTTAGCCGCGATTTCAGAGTTTACTACCGATATTCAGCACGTGTCGGGTAAACTGAACGTAGTGGCAGACTGCTTCTCGCGCGCCTTGGCTGCCCCCCGTCTGCGTGGGGATAGATTACACAGCCATGGCCGCGGAGCAAGGTAGTGACGCAGATCCAGTCTGGACCAACAGGGTTAAGGCTGGAGAGCAGGGAGCTGCAAGACGGCAGGCCCCCCTTAATCTGCGATGTCTCCACGGGACGACTGCGTCCCGTGGTGCCGGCAGCGTGGCACCGCCGCGTTTTCGACTCGATTCATTCTTTGACGCACCCGGGGGATCGCGCATCGGTCAAAATGGTAGCGGAAAAATTCATGTGGCCCGGCCTTCACAAACAAGTTAAGGAGTGGGCGGCAGCCTGCATGGCGTGCCAACGGGCCAAGATACACAGGCACACGAAGGCTCCATTGGAGCCATTTCTCATTCCTTCCAAGAGGTTCGACCACATTCACGTGGACCTCGTGGGCCCCTTCTCGCCATCACAGGGGTACACGCCCCTTCTGACCATGGTGGACCGCACCACGCGCTGGCTGAAGGCGGTCCCTTTGGTGTCGACCACAGCCGAGGAGGTGGCGTGCGCGTTTGTAACAGCATGGGTGGCGCGTTTTGGAGTCCCGTCGGACATTACATCCGACAGAGGCCCGCAATTTGTTTCTGAACTTTGGACAACAATGGCCCGCAGCCTAGGTGTCACAATTCACCGTACAACCGCGTACAATCCGCAGGCTAATGGGTTGTGCGAACGTTTTCACAGGTCATTGAAAGCAGCGCTTAGAGCGTCACTGACGGATGCAAATTGGGTGGACAAGCTTCCATGGGTTTTATTAGGGTTGCATTCTGCGCCTAAAGAAGACTTAGAGGCTTCCCCAGCGGAACTCGTTTTCGCGCAGCCACTTTGGCTTCCCGGGGAGTTTCTCCTGGATAATCCTGCACCAAGCAGCTCCCCATCTCAGCTGTTGCAGCGTAGCGTTGACGCAGGCACGCTGCCGGGCCCCGTCCATCACAGTTTTCCGCGCGTTCTTGTGCCTAAAGCTTTGAAAAACGCGGAGTTTGTTTTTATCAGACATGACGCGCATCGCACACCACTGCAACCACCTTATGATGGGCCGTTCAGAGTGTTGGAAACAGGGGACAAGCATTTTTTGCTAGATTTGGGGGGTAGGAGGGAAAAGGTTGGCATAAACAGACTCAAACCTGCTTTTGTGGTGGCGGACGAGCAAGTGCTGTTGGCAAGGGCCCCTCAACGCGGCAGACCACCACGGGGTGTTTCCCAGAGTAATATTTCCCCAGATCACCCGCAGAGACTGACAAAAGGTTTGCACCCCCAGACAGCAGCTCCCCAGCATGACGACGCCGTGGAGGCGGTGAAACCTGGTTACAGCAGATACGGGAGAAGACTGAGGCCCAAGCAGCATGTGGATTGATGTGCAATGATGTTATCACAGCATGCAAACTGTTATTCTGTTGTTCGATCTAAATGTTTGGGGGGGTAGTGTGGCCACACGTGACCTACTTTGTGACTTATTTAAGGCCTCACATTTTAGATAAGAACAAAGACAGAGTTTCCTTGGAGATAACAGGAAGCTGTGAAGGTGTTAGCTTTGGTATGCAGGGCCTGAGACTGTGGGGGTGATATTAGGGGATTATAGAGGAGATGCATTGTTACTGGTGATTATAATGCAATGTGACTTGTGATGCAATGTGACTTGTGAGCTGTGAGAGTCCTGGGTATATAAGGGACGAGAGTTTCCTGTGATGTTCTTTCTACTTTGAGATGTTAGTGAATGTGTAATAAAGCTGCTTTGAGACAAACCTGCCTCATCAATTGCACATTCCCACAGTGAATTAAAAGTAGAGAAAATATGGCGATACAATGATACAAGCCTTTAGTTCCACTTAATTTTGACCAGACGAGCTGAAACAGATAGATACAGCCACACAGAGATGCACTGAGTGATTACCGTATGCCTCCATTCACTGAGACATAAAAATAATAAAACCTAAAAATAAACTGCAGGAAAAACAGAAACAGTTTGCGAAGTGGCCAAAATTCTTCTAGACACAGATGAAAAGGAAATGATGACTGAGTGGAAATAAATGTCATATTTTAACGATAATGACACCAAAACTTTCCTCCAGAGAGCTGAGTTTACAAGCTTTTAGAGAATTTGGTCTGACTATCCCATCTCCAGTATGTCTATGATGGTCCAGAGGATGATTGTCATCTCCAGACAGCAGCAGGGATGTCTGGAAGAGCAAAAGAAAATAAACTAGACTGTCAAAGACAGAGCAGCTCATTCTGACCCGATGAAATCCCCTCAAGAGTGCTTAGATCTCCTCCTGGCCTTTAAGCCTGACGTTGACCTTGAGCACAACCTTGATGCAGGCCCACCTGAGGATCATTGTGAGTTTGGTGAGCAGCAGGGCAAATACCTTGGAGAACTATATTAGTTTTTTTCAGTTTTGCCAGAATGAGCTAACCAGACAGTCATTAATGGGGCAGCTCAATCTGGTCTGACAAAATCACCCTGCGAGTGCTCAGATCTCCTGACCTTTGACCTTGACCTTAAGCACATCCTAGATGCAAACATATCTAGGATGTGCTTAAAGTCTAGGTGTCAGGTTTGCCCCTCCAGGTCTTAAGGGCAGACTCACATGCAGGGTGACATTTAGACATTTTTATTGACAACAAAAAACAGCTTGAAGGCTAATAAACAATAAGCAGAGCTGAAATATGATGATCAAGCAGTGGAGAGATGTGCAGGTAATGACAAGAGTGCCATACTGAAGGTATGTGTCGTGTTTGCCCCTTTCAGGGCATAATTGAGGTGCCAGATGCCAACAGAGAGTTTGCTAGTTTATTAACAGACAGGACAAAATAAAGAGCCATGTGGGGCGAAACACAAATACTGAACTAGAACACCAAATACATTGATTTCAATTCAGCATTCAACACCATTATTCCCCAGAGACTGATGAAGAAATTACTCCTTCTTGGTCTGAACACCGCCACATGTCTCTGGATCCTGGATTTCCTGACTGAGAGACCTCAGTCTGTCCGGGTTGGAAACAACATCTCCAACTCTGTCACACTGAGCACCGGATCCCCTCAAGGCTGCGTACTCAGTCCACTGTTGTTTACTCTTCTAACACATGACTGTGTATCCAGACACAAGGGGAACCAGATTATTAAGTTTGCAGATGACACCACGATGGTGGGACTTATTCAGAGGGATGAGGAATCAATGTACAGGGAAGAAGTGAGAGACCTGGAGGGCTGGTGCAGGGAGAACAAGCTGGTGCTCAACGTGGACAAAACGAAGGAGATGATTATCGACTTCCGGCGGTCACAGCCTGAACACGTCCCCCTCAGCATCAGTGGCCGTTTAGTGGAGAGAGTGGAGAACATAAAGTTCCTCGGAGTGCAGATCTCGCAGGACCTGACCTGGAGCAAGAATTCCTTGGGGATCAGGAAGCGGGCCCAGCAGAGACTGCACTTCTTGAGGAAACTCAAACAGGCCTCTCTCCCCATCTGCATCCTCAGGACCTTCTACAGAGGTGTGGTGGAGAGTGTTCTGACGTACTGCATTGCTACATGGTACTCCAGCTGCAGTATGTCAGACAAAAAAGCCCTGCAGAGGATAGTTAAGGGAGCTGAGAGGGTAATTGGAGTCTCCCTCCCCTCTGTCCAAGAACATTTTCAGAACCGTTGTAGGAGCAGGGCACTGAACATTGTCAAGGACCATTCGCACCATCTGCATAAACACTTTGAACTTCTGCCATCTGGCAAACGATTCCGGAGCATCAGAGGCAGAACCACCAGACTGATCAACAGCTTCCTTCCACAAGCTGTCAGGATGCTGAACAGTTGATCCGGAATCTCTCATACACACACTACTGCACCTACGGACATTATGTACATTATTTGTATATTATAGTTAGTTTTTCAAATATGTCTCAGGGATGTGTGAATGGATGTGGTAGGGTGGGGGGTGAAGATATGTGTGTGTGTCTTAAATCATGTTCTTCTACTTATATGGATGCAGAGAGAAACACAATTTCATCTTGTCTGCACTACAGTTGTATGTACAGCAATATGACAATAAAGGTTGATTTGATTTGAAAATAAAGAACACTAACATCAGTGCTAGAGCGTAGCGAGGACGGAACCAGTCACTATAGAATACACACTTACGCCTGATGAAGCGAGGATGAATCAGACATAATAATAATAATAATAATAATGCATCAGATTTACAGTATATAGAGCTTTATCATAGACACTCAAAGACGCTTTACAAGTAGATACATTATTCATTCACTCCAGACAGACAGTGGTAGTGGCAAGCTACTACTGTAGCCACAGCTGCCCTGGGGCAGGCTGACGGAAACATGGCTGCCAATCCGCGCCAACGGCCTCTCCAGCCACCACCGAACATTTATACACATTCATACCCGGTGTCATAGACACAGGAGGCAAGGTGGGTAAAGTGTCTTGCCCAGGGACACAACGGCAGGATATCTGGGTAGAGCGAGATTTGAACCGCCAACCATCCGGTTATTGGACGACCTGCTCTACCTCCTGAGCCACTGCCGTCCCATAAGTCCCATGGAAAGAAGACTGGAGCCTGGGATAGGGACTCCAGTCCAGGTAGACACAGGTCGCAGCGAGGAGTGAGCCTCAGCTGCTCCCTTCAATACTGATAACAAAAAAGCAAAGAACCAAACAGGAGAGGAGGAAACGTAATGACAAATCATGCTCAGCTGTGACAGTGCCGGCAAGGTTTTGACAGCCGGAAGTTCGGCCGCAGCGCTGTCACAATAAAAGTCCTGGGAGAACAATAATAACCAGCAGAAATAAACGGGAGAAAAAGAGGGAGAATACTGAGTGGCCTGGGTGCGGACAACCTCAGCGCTTGGATCACCACAATATGGCATGAGCAGAATATATAGAGCACGGAATGATTATACAATGCAGCACAGCCATGAATGATTAACAAATAAACAGAGGAGCAGCTATGAACTGAGAGAACTGTCACATAATATAAAGGGCAAGACAGAATCTGACATAACGCACGGCTCAGGAGACGCACACACAGGCTCAGAGTAGTTCAAATAGTTTATTAACAACATGCGTGAATGAGTACGTGTCTGTGGGATGTCAATGTGTTGGTGGTGGCGTCTGCTTCAGGCACAGAGGCAGGTGACCGTTCAGCCGAGCAACCTTGGATGGGCAGGATAGCTGGCACAGCAAGGGGCGAAACCCGGGAGACAGCCACCTGGAGAGCTTGGTGCAGCAGCGAGGAGTAGGCGTTGGAGGGAAGACGTCCGCCGCCGGGAAATCCACCTGTGCACAGGGGAGCAGACTGGAGAGAGAAGGTAAGGCTTCTTACCCAAACAATTGTGCTGAAGATTGTAGATGACTCACTACGGTGAGGAACGAAGTCTGACGGCTTCAGGCCGAGGCTCCGGGCGAGGCGGCCTTTATCCCTCGCCGCTGATGATGATCAGGTGCATGAGCAGGTGGCGCCGCTGATGAATGGCGCGGCGTGACAGTACTCCCCCCTCTAGCAGCGCCTCCTGGCGATGGCTTATCCAGGTGCACTCGGTGGAAGTCCGCGATGAGCGATGGGTCCAACACGAACGACGGGGGCACCCACTGTCGATGCTCGGGCCCATAGCCCTCCCAGTCCACCAAGTATTGCAACCCATGACCTCAGCGCCAGGAGTCCAGGATGGAGGAGACGGACCAGGCTGGATGGCCACCAATCATCCGGGGCGCGGGTTGCGCAGCAGGAGGGGGGCAAAGGGGGTCGGTGACTGCTAGCTTCACCTTTGACACGTGGAAGGTGGGATGGATGTGGAGGGAGGGGGGAATAGCCACGCGCACAGCCACCGGGTTGACGATCCGGGTGATGGGATAGGGACCCATGAAGCGCTGTGCCAGCTTTCTCCTCTCGCCTTTTAGGGTGACGTCCTGGGTGGAAACGTAGACACGCTGCCCAACTCTGTACGCCGGGGCAGGTCTTCTATGCCGGTCCGCCACAGTCCTGTTGCGCTCCGCTGTGCGTAAAAGCGCATTACGCGCGGCAGTCCAGATGGAGCGGAACTGCCTGAGATGTACTTTAACTGAGGGGACAGTTACCTCACTCTCCTGCTCTGGAAACAGCGGGGGGTCGTAACCCAGGGACGCCTTGAAGGGAGACATCCCCGTAGCAGAAGAGCGAGCGGTATTATGCGCATACTCAACCCAGGCAAGATGGTTGCTCCAGGACGTTGGTTTGGATGAGGTCACACAGCGGAGCGCAGCCTCCAGCTCCTGGTTGGTCCGCTCACACTGCCCGTTGGACTGGGGGTGATGGCCGGAGGAGAGGCTCACCTTGGCTCCTATGGCGTTACAGAATGACCTCCAAACCTCGGATGAAAATTGGGGGCCCCGGTCCGAGACCACGTCCACCGGAATCCCGTGCAGCCTGACCATGTGTTGGACGAGGAGATCCGCCGTCTCCAGGGCAGTAGGGAGACCTCGCAGGGGGACGAAGTGCGCCGCCTTGGAGAAACGGTCCACGATGGTCAGGATGGTGTCAAAGGAGTTGGAAATGGGGAGTCCGGTGACGAAATCCAACGCGATGTGCGACCAGGGCCTGCCAGGAACAGGCAGGGGCTGGAGCAGACCCGCTGGAGGGGCATTTCCTGACTTGCAGGTGGCACAGATTGGGCAAGCCCGGGCGTAGCGGGCTGCGTCCCTCCGCAGGCCTGGCCACCAAAAGGACCGTTGGAGGAGGTTGATCATCCGGGAGGTGCCGGGATGACAGGTGAGCCGGGAGGTGTGGAGCCAGTGGATGACCTCTCCTCGGACCGCAGATGGCACGAACAGTCTTCCTTCCGGTCCGCCGCCAGGATCAGGTTCCACCTCCTGCGCCTTCCGGATCTTGCTCCTGATGACCCAAGAGATGGCACCCACGACGCACGACCTGGGCAGGATGGTGTGGGGCGTCTCCTCAGCCTCCACGGGGGTAAACTGCCTAGAGAGGGCGTCAGGCAGGCCGTTCTTGGAGCCTGGCCTGAAGGTGATTGTAAAATGGAACCTGGCGAAGAACAAAGACCAGCGCGCCTGGCGGGCGTTCAGGCGCTTGGCAGATCGTAAATATTCTAAGTTCTTGTGGTCCGTCAGGACCACGAACGGCAGGTCCGCCCCCTCTAGCCAGTGGCGCCACTCCTGTAAGGCGAGTTTGATGGCCAGGAGCTCTCTGTCCCCCACATCGTAGTTCCTCTCCGCCGGGGACAGGCGCCGGGAGAAGAAGGCACAAGGTCGTTTGGCGCCATCGTCCAGTGACCGCTGGGATAAAACTGCCCCCACTCCCGTGTCCGAGGCATCCACCTCCACGATGCACTGTAGCGCGGGGTCGACCTGGCGAAGGACCCGGGAGGAGGAAAATTCCGCCTTCAGCGCCTTAAAGGCAGCAGCGACCTCTTCTGTCCACTGGAACGGGACCTTCGGGGACGTGAGGCGGGTCAGCGGTCCGACGATCGAGCTGAAGTTGGGCACAAAGCGGCGGTAGAAATTGGCGAAGCCAACAAATTGTTGCACCTGCTTCCGGGATGCGGGAGTAGGCCACTCCACCACCGCCTTCACCTTCTCTGGGTCTGGGAGCACCTGGTCTTGAGAGATGATGAATCCCAGGAAGGATGTGGTCCTAGCGTAGAATTCGCACTTTTCAGCCTTCACGTAGAGCCGATTCTCCAGCAGTCTTTGGAGGACCCGCCTCACATGGACCTGGTGCTCGTCCCTGGACCTGGAGAAGATAAGGATGTCGTCCAGGTAGACGAACACGAAGAGGCCGATGAAATCCCGGAGGACATCGTTGATGAGGCGCTGAAAGACGGCAGGAGCGTTGGTTAACCCGAACGGCATGACTAGGTATTCAAAGTGGCCGTTCGGGGTACGGAAGGCTGTCTTCCATTCATCTCCCTCCCGGATCCTGACGAGGTGGTAAGCGCTGCGTAGATCCAGCTTGGTAAACCAGGTCGCCCCCTGGAGGGAGTGGAAGGCAGTGTCCATGAGGGGCAGGGTGTAACGGTCCCTCTCAGTGATGTCGTTGAGCGCACGGTAGTCTATGCAGGGGCAGAGGGATCTGTCCTTTTTCCCGACGAAGAAGAACCCTGCCCCCACGGGTGACGACGATGGGCGAATTATCCCAGCGCTCAGTGATTCCTTCAGGTAGGTGTTCATGGTCTCCTTCTCCGGCGCAGACAGGCTGTAGAGCCGACCAGAAGGTAAGGGGGCCCCCTGGCGGAGGTTGATGGCACAGTCATAGGGCCGATGAGGGGGAAGAGACATAGCTTTCGCCTTGCTAAACACCATACCCAGGTCGTGAAATTCTGGAGGCACCAGAGACAGGTCCGGAGGTGCTGCGTCCGCCACAGGGGAGGAAGCGGACGGGGAGCAGGCAGCGGACTGAAGGCAGGTGCCCATACAAAACGTGCTCCGTGCCGATACCCCAGCTGACTTCCAGTCCAGGACAGGGTTGTGGAGGCGTAGCCAGGGATACCCCAGGATGACGGGCGACACAGAGTTGGGTAGGACGTAGAAAACCATCTCCTCCCGGTGGTCCCCTGAGATGATGACTGGGACGGGGACGGTCTGATGTGAGACTCTCCCAAGGGAGGCACGAGAGAGATTGACCAGGGAGATGGGGTTTCTCAGTGCCTGACAGCGGATGCCCAATCGGGTTGCCAGGCTTTGTGAAATGAAGCTGCCTTCTGCGCCCGAATCCACCAGTGCGTGGGTGAGATGCCCAGTGGGGTTGTGGCAGAAACGGATGGGCAGCTTCAATTGGGTGAGGGGATTTTGCCGATTGACGTCCGCGAGGCCCCCTACAGTGACTCGCGGACCCCGCCGTTTGGCTTCTGTGGACAAAGCTCCACCGTGTGCTGACTGTCTCCGCAATACATGCAGAGACCCAACTCACGGCGGCATTGTCTCTCTGCCGGGGAGAGCTTTGTCCAGCCCGTCACCATCGGCTCCGACTCCTCGGGGCGCGATGGTGGCGGCGTCGCCAGGGGGCGAACTTGGGGCAGGCGCAGCGAGGCTCCCCGAGGGCGAGAAGTAGACGACTTCCGTCCTGAGGAGCGCTCGCGCAGCCTGTTGTCCAAGCTAATGGCTAGAGAGGTTAGCTCCGCTAGCGTTCCGGGAACATCCCGTCCAGCCAGTTCATCCCTCAGATCGTCATTGAGGCTGCGGAGGAACAGGCCACAGAGGGAACGTTCGTCCCAGCCCAATTCCTCCGCTGCTACCCGGTAGTCGATAGCATAGTCCGCGGCTGACCGGCTTCCCTGCTGGAGAGCGAGAAGCCGATCGACCTGGACCGTCTCGGTGCGAGAATGGTCGAACACCTCCAGGAAGCGCCTCACGAACTCGGCATAGGTGAGGGTGGCATAACTGGGTCTCGCCATTATAGCGTAGGCCCAGGTTAAAGCGCGCCCCTCCAGGAGGTTACCTATGTAGCCGATTCGGCTGTGATCTGAGGGAAAATCTCCGGGCACACGGTCGAACACAGACTCACACTGCATCACAAACCCCCGCGCTCCGCCGAGCTTTCCGCTAAAGCGAGCGGGGGTCGGAATTGGTGTGAGACGGGCCGGTGCCACCGGAGCTGGCTGAACGGCCGCAGGAACAGCAGGAGCTGCGCCACCCTGGGGAACCGGGGGGAATGGCTGCTGGGGGTCCAGGCGGTCCAATCGGTTTGTTATAGCTACTAATTGATTCAGGATCACCTGTTGGTGATAAGCAATTTGATCCACTCGAACCTCGAGAGTGGTAAGACGGTGTGCGAGCCCGCCGTCTGCCGAGCCGCTCTGCTGAAGCCGTACTGACATAACGCACGGCTCAGGAGACGCACACACAGGCTCAGAGTAGTTCAAATAGTTTATTAACAACAGGCGTGAATGAGTGTGTGTCTGTGGGATGTCAATGTGTTGGTGGTGGCGTCTGCTTCAGGCACAGAGGCAGGTGACTGTTCAGCCGAGCAACCTTGGATGGGCAGGATAGCTGGCACAGCAAGGGGCGAAACCCGGGAGACAGCCACCTGGAGAGCTTGGTGCAGCAGCGAGGAGTAGGCGTTGGAGGGAAGACGTCCGCCGCCGGGAAATCCACCTGTGCACAGGGGAGCAGACTGGAGGCTGCACGGTGGTGCAGTGGTTAGCACTGCGGCAGCACAGTTTACCCTTGGCCGGGGGATTGTGGGGATCGTGGGATCGTGGGTTCGATCCCAGCCCCCGACCAACAGTGATCTGTGTGGAGTTTGCATGTTCTCCCCGTGTTGCGTGGGTTTACTCCGGGATTTCTCCGGTTTCCTCCCACATGCCAAAAAAACATGCATGTTAGGTTAATTGGCTGTTCTAAATTGTCCCTAGATATTTGTTTCCTATAGGCCCTTAGAATAGAGGGTTAGTATTAATGAAAGCGCTTTGAGTGGTCTTTGTGACTAGAAAAGCGCTATATAAGTGCAGGTTAGTTAGTTAGTTAGAGAGAAGGTAAGGCTTCTTACCCAAACAATTGTGCTGAAGATTGTAGATGACTCACTACGGTGAGGAACGAAGTCTGACGGCTTCAAGCCGAGGCTCCGGGCGAGGCGGCCTTTATCCCTCGCCGCTGATGATGATCAGGTGCGTGAGCAGGTGGCGCCGCTGATGAATGGCGCGGCGTGACAGAATCATGGCAAATAAAGGCATAGGATAAACATAAGCAAGAGTGAATGTAACTAAGGGCAAGGACAAACATACTACTACTACTAATAATGAGTTCAAACAAGAACATAAGGTGTGGACAGGGTTTGACCCTGTCCAGATCATGGCAGTTAAGGGGTGAATACCAGATGACCAAAAATTGCTCTTTTCTTTTTCCTTCTTAACCTTGTAAACTAAAAAATGAAACAATAATAGAAAATCACCTGCCCAGGGTAGTGGTGGGAGCACCAGGCCAGGCGGGTCACTGTTAATTATGAATTAATTTATTATTCTTTTAAATTTATTTCATGCTGTTCTTTTGAAACAAACATAGTCACCAAAATTAATTGAAATTAAATTTAATAAGTTTTTCCATGTCCAGTGAATCCAGAAAGTCTTCACAGCGCTTCATTTTTTTCACATTTTATGTTACAGCCTTATTCCAAAAGGGATTAAATTAATTTTTTCCCCTCATAATTCTACACAATATACCTCACAATGATAATGTGAACTTTTTTTTTTTTTTTAGATTTTTGCAAATTTATTAAAAATCAAAAAAAAAACCCTAAGAAATCATATGTACATAAGTATTCACAGCCTTTGCCATGAAGCTTAAAATTGAACTCAGGTTCATCCTGTTTCCACTGATCATCCTTGAGATGTTTCTACAGCTTCATTGGAGTCCACCTGTGGTAAATCCAGTTGATTGGACATGATTTGGAAAGGCACACACCTGTCTGTATACGGTCCCACAGTTGACAGTGCATGTCAGATCACAAACCAAGCATGAAGTCAAAGGAATTGTCTTTAGACCTCCGAGACAGTATTGTCTCGAAGCACAAATCTGGGGAAGGGTACAAAAAGATTTCTGCTGCTTTGAAGGTCCCAGTGAGCTCAGTGGCCTCCATCATCCGTAAATGGAAGAAGTTTGGAACCACCAGGACTCTTCCTAGAGCTGGTTGGCCGTCAAAACTGAGCGATCGGAGAGAAGATCCTTCATCAGGGAGGTGACCAAGAACCCGATGGTCACTCTGCCAGAGCTCTAGCGTTCCTCTGTGAAGAGGAACTAGAGCTAGACCATCTCTGCAGCAATCCACCAATCAGGCTGTTATGTCCATAACTGGTACAAAGCAAGCACACGGTTGCTGCAGTTTAATGGAGCTTTATTACACACAGCATCAGATATATAAACAGGCTTACGGCACACGTCCTGCTGACCAGGTGGCTCCATGACAAAAGAGGCAGAGCCTCTTCCGTCCACACCTTTATACCATGGGCGGCGTCACCACCGGAAACCGGCAGTTGCCATCCCGTTCTAGCCCATGACCAACCCAGCTGCCATCTTAGTCATACAGCTTATTTACATACACAACCCCCCCCTTCATAAAAATGCAAAGCGCACAGATAGGTCCCCCCCAAATTTGCTTCCCGACTCACACACTAAAACAAAACAATTACAAAGACAAACTAGAAAAGTACTCGGAGAGCGCAGACCTCCGCCAAGCGCCACAGTTCCCCCCCATACAGTGTTTGTGTGTAGGTTTTCAGATTCCTTGACCATGAAAACATATGAGTAGCAATTGGATTCACAATGATAGGATTAGTGGTTCAGTAGTCAAAGCACTACCTCCTTGGCGGAGGTAATAAACTCCGCCAAGCGCCACAGTTCCCCCCATACAGTGTTTGTGTGTACGTTTTGAGATTCCTTGACGATGAAAACATGACTAGCAATTGGATTCACAATGATTATTTGACAGGGACAGTGCAATAATAAACAGACAATTAATCAATGACAATCAACGTGATAGTGATAGGATTAGTGGTTCAGTAGTAAAAGCATTGGCTCCTTTGCGGAGGTAATAAACTGAAGTGTTGGTGTGTCCATCTCCTCCACTGACGGATGCAGCTTGGGTAGACAGGTTGCCGTGGGTTTTATATTATATTATTGTTGGGGTTGCGCTCCGCGGCAAAACAGAATTTAGAAGGTTCCCCGGCAGAGAGCTCGTTTTTGCGCAGCGCCTATGGCTGTCCGGTGAATTTCTGCCAAATGCGCAGCGCCTACGGCTGGGCGGGGAATTTCTGCCAAATAATTCGGCGGCGGACAGGTGCCGGTGTCAGGTTTTTGCAGCTGCACGCAAACACAGGCACACTGACGGGCCCAGGCCACCAGTGTTTTCCGCGTCCGGGGAATTTGTGGCAAATAATCCCGTGGTGGAGAGCTGGCCGTGTCAGGTTTTGCAGCTGCGCGCAAACAGAGGTACGCTGGCGGGCCCAGCCCACCAGTGTTTTGTGCCTAAAACGCTGAAGAAGGCGGAGTTTGAGTTGGTCAGACACGACGACCAGCGCCCTCCATTGTGCCTGCGCACATGTTGAAAATGGCCGTATGTCACAGTGTTAAAAAAAAAATGGTTTAAAAAATTCCTGTATCCACACGGTGTTGCGGATCATCCCCAAAATTTAATCAGTTCTTCCTTGTACCAGTTCCAACAACGCCTGAAAGTTTCATGGAAATCCGTGCAAAAGTTTTTGAGTTATCTTGCTAACCAACAGACAAACAGACAAACAGACAGACAAACACACAGACAAACCCCGGCAAAAACATAACCTCCTCCTGGCCTTTTCGGCCTGGCGGAGGTAATAAACAACCTATCCATGCACACAACTAACTGGGGGGCCAGGTGGACTACCAGCACCCCCACACGGCTGGGTGGATTATTCTGCCGCCGAACACAGAACAAAGCCATGTAACTACGAGAATAAAAAATAAAATCAAAATAATCCTGGAACAGCTCCACACAAAATACACAAACGCAAGACGAATAATAGTTACTGACGCCCCCCCCCCCCAACACACCCCCACACACTGGGTACATTCCAAAACGTTGGGTATCTAAAAACCTATTAGACACAATTTACATGGGCTAAACACACCCCACCACCCCAAAATTGGGCACATAAAACAATATTCCAATAAAATGTCCTCACAAAATCAACAGATAATGTCCACAAATGAGCCCCTCAGGTCAAGATCCCAGATAAAAATACCATAATTACAATAGAAAATTACCCCCACAAAGAGCTCATATTCCCACATTTCCCTTACTTTTCTTTTTCTTTGATTTTTTTGAATTAAACAGGGTGCCAACCAGCAACAAACGAACATAAACCAGAAAAGAAAACAGAACCGGACTGAGCAGAAAAGACACAGACAAAAAAAAAAAATAAAATAAAATTGAAATAATTCTCTGTCCTCAGGCAGGTCTTTCTCCCGACGCTTCAGTCTCTTAACCTCGGGGCTCCCCCCGCGTCGTCCCATCTTCTCTACCTAGCGCAGCCCATCCGGATGCCTCCAGGTCTGGTCAGACAAGCGCAGAAACCGATCGCTCTGAATGGCCTCCACTCGAAGCCGCCTCCTCCCGTCGCGCCGCTCACGCGAGCCGTGCTCTCCTCTCATCCGGACCTCAACCCTAGGCCGCACCAAATCACCGACCTGCAGGGAGGCCGGCGACTTCCTCCTCCGATGACAATGGGTCTGACTGGTCTCCACCAACGGTCCGGTTGACTCCTGGGCCCAGTCCGTGTTTCCCATGGCTGACCATCCTCCCGAGCGATGAAGCAACTCGCTTTCTCATCCCGCTCTTTCCGGATCCAGCGTGGGCGCCTCGTCCTTACAAGCTGCCTGTGAGGTCCTGTAGTGCCATTCTGCGCCCCCAGTTTGGGCATCAAACAGATCGGCATTGGGTCCAACCCACGGCATCCTCGCGTAGCGCTGAACGTGCTCTCCTTCTTGACACATGTCCAACCAGTCTGATTCCCTCATCTCCACGCCATCCATCAACGGAGTTGGCCAGCTCCACAGTCCGCAACCCAACCACTTCTCACCCGACACATTGGCGATCGAAAACCCCAGGCTATAAAATAGGTTACACCCCATGATGTTAACCCCCGCAGTGGTGACATGAATGCGGGCTTGGGGCACCACGACCGACCCGTAATGGGCTTCTACCTCAATAAAGCCCATCACAGCCAGCCTATTCAGTCCATAGCCGTAGTAGTCTCTCTCTGGTGTTTTAATCTCTCGATGGGGAAACAAACTGTTCATGGTCGTCATGTTCAGTACTGAGATAACAGCACCTGTGTCAACCAACAGCGGAACCACAACACCGTCGAGCATGACATCACAACCGATCCTCCCCTTAGTCAATGGGGAGACCGCATGCATGATGGTGGGAGACTTCTGCGCAGCACCTGGGTATCTCCTACGGCTCCTGCGTACGAAGTTGTTGCACGTCCTGGCGAAGTGGTCCCGCAGACCACACTTGCCACATCGCTTTCCTCTCGCTGGGCACACACTGGTTTTATAGCAGTGAACAGGGGACCCACACCCATAACAACGAGGTGTACCAGGGACAGACCGTATCTTCACCACTGTGGCATACGAGTCGCCTCCGGCGTCACTATCGTTCGGGTCCCAACTCGGTGCCTTCACATGAGCATCATCTTTGCTCAGAAGAGCCTCTTCAGGCACACCCCTCGCAATGATCTCCGCTGCCTCAAAACACTGGGCAAGCTCAACAGCCATGGTCAACGTCAACTCTCCCGGAAACTCCAGTAACCTGGACCAGACCGCTTCACTACGAACGTGTTCCACCAGTTGGTCCCAATCATTTCTTCATCCAGGCGTCCAAACTCACACCCCCTCGCAAGCCTACGGAGCCCGGCCACGAACGTTGATACCGGCTCTCCCAACCGCTGGCAGCGCTGTCGAAAATGGATGCGCCGGACCGTGACGCTCTCACCAGCGTGAAAATGGTGCGTCATTAATTCCACCACGCTGTCGAAACTGTTGGCCCCACCCAGACTGTCCAACACTCTCTGCCCCTCAGCGCCCAACTTATGGATTAACACCGACCTCGCACGGAGCATCTCACACTCACCGAGGTCCAAGACCACAAGGTAGTTGGTAAAAGATGAGAACCAGCGAGGCCATGGCACGGGCGGCGTTCCCAGGGCCTCCAAAAACGGCCCAAGTTCAGCACCGACATTATCCATTCCCGCTTTTTCCTCGTTGCCAAATGTTATGTCCATAACTGGTACAAAGCAAGCACATGGTTGCTGCAGTTTAACGGAGCTTTATTACACACAGTGTCAGATATATTAACAGGCTTACAGCACACACCCTGCTGACCAGGCGGCTCCACGACAAAAGAGGCAGAGCCTCTTCCGCCCACACCTTAATACCATGGGTGGTGTCACCACCGGAAACCGGCAGTTGCCACCCCGGTCTAGCCCATGACCAACTCAGCCGCCATCTTAGTCATACAGCATTTTTACATACACAACACAGGCCTGTATGGTAGAGTAGCCGGATGGAAGCCACCCCTTCGTAAAAGGCACATGGTAGCCCACCTGGAGTTTGTCAAAAGACACCTGAAGGACTGTGAGAAACAATATTCTCTGGTTTGATGAGACGAAGATTGAACTCTTTGGTGTGAATGCCAGGTGTCATCTTTGGAGGAAATCAGGCACCGCTCATCACCACACCAGTGGTGGTGGAGCATCATGCTGTGGGGATGTTTTTCAGTGGCAGCTACTGGGAGACTAGCCAGGATAGAGAGAAAGATGAATGCAGCAATGTACAGAGACATCCTGGATGAAAACCTGCTCCAAAGCGCTCTTGACCTCAGACTGGGGTGTCGGTTCATCTTTCAGCAGGACAACGACCCTAAGCACATAGCCAAGATATCAAAGGAGCGATCAGCATGCAGCTGATCGCTCTTCGATCCAAGATGGCGCCCACAGCGGTCGACATGGTGCTTCGCTGCGCTCTTTGTTTGTTTTTGTTTGTCAATTGTGTGTCTGCTTGCACTTATACCCGTGAAGAACTTCTAAATATCAGGACTTTGACCCCCACGGACCTCCTCCCAGTTTTTCTAGCCCCTGCCGCCGATCTGGTTTATTGTTTGGCTCGGAAAGTGAGACGGCGGAAGAGAGGAAGACGAGCGGGCGCTCTCGTACGACTTCGCAGGAGAGGCTCGCGAACGGCGCTGCCTGGCATATTTCTGTCCAATACCAACTCTCTCTCTAACAAGGTGGATGAACTGAGACTGCTGATGCGTTTTAAGGACCTCGCCTCCTCAGCTGTCCTCTGCTTTACTGAGACCTGGCTCCGGGAAAATATACCGGACAGCGCGCTGCGCCTCGACGGCTTTCAGCTCTTCCGTGCTGATCGTGACACAGAGCTTTCCGGCAAGACCACAGGAGGCGGTGTCTGCTTCTACATCAACTGCAGCTGGTGCTCTGATGTAACGGTAATTTCCAAACACTGTTCTCCTGCCTTGGAATTTCTTGTTATCAATTGCAAGCCCTTCTATTCCCCGCGGGAGTTTGCTTCTTTCATACTCATCGCTGTGTACGCCCCTCCCGACGCGGACACGCGCGAAGCTCAGCGCGTGCTCGCGGATCACATTCAACACACAGAGCGGAGTTTTCCAGACTCGCTGATTATTGTGGCTGGCGACTTTAATCAGTGCAATCTGAGCCACGATCTCCCCCGCTACAAACAGTTTATTAAATGCCCCACCAGAGGATTAAACACACTGGATCACTGTTACACCACAGTGAAAGACGCATATCGCGCTGTTCCTCGCGCTGCGCTGGGATTATCTGATCACGTGATGGTTCACCTCATTCCCACATACAGACAGAGATTGAAGCTCACTAAACCTGTTGTGAGCACTACGAAGATACGGACCAGTGATGCTGAGGAGAAGCTGGAAACGTGCATGGAAATATCTGACTGGGGCATGCTTAAAGGAACCACGCATGATCTGGATGAGTACACGGACACTGTGAACTCATATATCCACTTTTGTGAAGAGAACATTCTTCCATCACGCACCAGGGTGAGTTACTCTAATGACAAACCCTGGTTCACAGCTAAGCTCAGACAGATCAGGAAGGAGAAGGAAGCAGCGCTGAAAAGTGGAGACAGGGACTGCTACAGGGAGGTTAAATACCGGTTTAACAGAGAGCTGAAGAGGGCTAAATCTCTATACTCAGAGAGACTCCAGCAGCAGTTCACTGCTAATGATTCGGCTTCCGTGTGGAGAGGACTGAGGCAAATCACCAACTATCGGCCTCAGGCTCCTAAAGGTCAGGATGACAAAGCCCTTTGTCAAAGACTGTCCCAACACTATGCCCGTTTTGACACCTCGTCATCTGTGTCCAACTCCCCCCCTCCCTCCAGCTCCACAGCCTCCACATTCCCTACTTCATTTAAGGCACCCCCCCCTCCTCCCCCCCTCCCCTTATCATCAGTGAGCAGGATGTGCTCAAACAGTTCTCCAGACTGAACCCGCTCAAGGCCCCCGGCCCAGACGGCGTGTCTCCCTCCACCCTGAGACTCTGTGCGAAACAGCTGGCTCCTGTATTCACAGACATTTTTAACACCTCCCTTAAGTTATGCCACGTGCCGTCCTGCCTCAAATCCTCCACCATCATCCCTGTCCCCAAGAAGCCACGGATCACTGGACTTAATGACTACAGACCTGTAGCGCTCACCTCTGTAGTCATGAAGTCCTTTGAGCGCCTGGTCCTGTCCCACCTCAAGTCCATCACCACCCCTCTCCTGGACCCGCTGCAGTTTGCCTACCGAGCCAACAGGTCTGTAGACGATGCAGTCAACCTGGCCCTCCACTCCATCCTGCAGCACCTGGACTCCCCGGGAACCTACGCCAGGATCCTGTTTGTGGACTTCAGCTCCGCATTCAACACCATCCGCCCCGCTCTGCTCCGGGACAAGCTGTCCCTGCTCAACGTGCCTGACTCCCTCTGCAGGTGGATCATCGACTTCCTGACGGACCGGAGGCAGCATGTGCGGCTGGGAAAGACTGTCTCAGACTATACTAGCATCAGCACCGGATCACCCCAGGGCTGTGTACTTTCCCCCCTACTCTTCTCCCTTTACACCAACTCCTGCACCTCCAGCCACCAGTCTGTCAAGTTGATCAAGTTTGCGGACGACACCACCCTCATCGGGCTCATCTCCAACGGCGACGAGTCCGCCTACAGGAGAGAGGTGGCCCAGCTGGCGTCCTGGTGCGACAATAACAACCTGCAGCTGAACGCTCTGAAGACAGTGGAGATGATTGTAGACTTCAGGAAAGTCACAACCCCTCTGCCCCCCCTCACCCTCTCAGGCTCTCCCATCACCACTGCTGATTCCTTCCGCTTCCTAGGCACTACCATCACCAGGGACCTCAAATGGGAGCTGACCATCAGCTCACTCATCAAAAAAGCCCAGCAGAGGATGTTCTTCCTGCGGCAGCTGAGGAAGCTCAAGCTACCCTCCAAGATGTTAGTGCAGTTCTACACAGCCATCATCGAGTCCATCCTCACCACCTCCATAACCGTGTGGTACGCAGGAGCCACTGCCAGGGACAGACTAAGGCTGCAGCGCGTCGTGCGCACTGCTGAGAAGGTGATCGGCTGCAAGCTCCCATCTCTCCAGGATCTGTACATCTCCAGGACCCGGAGGCGTGCTGGCCGGATCATAGCCGATCCCTCACACCCTGGTCACGTACTGTTTGCCCCCCTCCCCTCTGGTAGAAGACTTCGGTCCATCCAGACTAAAACCTCCCGTCACATGAACAGCTTCTTCCCCTCTGCCATTAGACTGCTGAACACTAAGTGACTCTCGTGCACCATGTACAGCAGCTCAACCAGACTCATGTTAATCATCACTGTTTTCTTCCTGCATTACCGACTGCACTATATAGTTCTCCACAGTATCTGCTGCTGGCTAATATATATTTTAACTGTTGACCAGTATCACTTAATCTTATCCTACACTTTATTACATGTATAGTTTATTTCTCTTATCTTATCATGTTTAATGTTGCAGCACTGTACCGAGACAAATTCCTAGTTTGTGTACTACATGAACAATGGATATAAACCTGATTCTGATTCTGATTCTGATTCTGAAAGGAGCGGCTTCAGGACAACTCTGTGAATGTCCTTGAGTGGCCCAGCCAGAGCCCAGACTTCAATCCAATTGAACATCTCTGAAGAGATGTGAAAATGGCTGTGCAGCAACACTTCCCATCTACCCTGGTGGAGCTAGAGAGGTGCTGCAAAGAGGAATGGGCCAAACTGCCCAAAGATAGGTGTGCCAAGCTTGTGGCATCATATTCAAAAAGACTTGAGGCTGTAATTACTGCCAAAGGTGCATCAAGAAAGTATTGCGCAAAGGATGTGAATACTGATGTGCACGTGATTTCTTAGCTTTTTGTTTTTAATTAATTTGCAAAAACCTCAAAAAAACTTTTCACATTGTCATTATGGGGTATTGTGTGGAGAATTTGAGGAAAAAAATAAATTTAATCCCTTTTGGAATAAGGCTGTAACATAACAAAATGTGGAAAAAGTGAAGCACTGTGAAGACTTTCTGGATGCACTGTATAGTTTTTTTTTCCCCCTAAATTTGTGCGTTTAAATTTATTTCCTTTGATTTTTAATTGCAACATTTTGTGATAAATTTGTTACAGTTTTCTTGCAAATTAGCAACTTTTTACTCATCAATTTCAAATTTCTTTTCTAGTAAATTTGGTAACTTTTTAAGTAAATGTTGAATTTTGTCTCTTGTAAATTTCTGGCTTTTTCACCATACATTTGTGACTTTTACTTAAAATTTTTGCAATAATCTGTGATAAATTTATGATATTTTTCATGTAAACTTGAAACTTCTTTCTTGTAAATTTAAAACTTTTTTGTTTTATTTGCAAATTTTTTGTAAATATGTGGCTTTTTCTCAGTTTCCTATTTTTTTTCTCATAAATGACAACTCTTCCTTGTCAATATGTAAGTTTTTTCTTTTAAATGTCGACTTTCACTCCAAAATGTGGGACTTCTTATGTAATTTGCTTTTCCTCATAGATTTTCAAATTTGAAAATTTCTTCTTTTTGTTTTCCTCATAAAAAATTTGGAACTTTTTCTTGAAAATTCTTATTATTCTTATTTAGTTTCTTTTTACTCAAATATTTTAAATCTGGGGTGTATCTCCCCCATTAATTTCATATTAATTTGTAAATTGTGGAGCAAATTCAATATCAAATCAAATCAAATCAAGCTTTATTGTCATATTGCTGTACATACAACTGTAGTGCAGGCAAGATGAAATTGCGTTTCTCTCGGCATCCATATAAGAAGCAGCATGATTTAAGACACATTCCCACATAGCTCACCCCCCACCCCCACCCCCACCCCATCCATTCACACATCCCTGAGACATACTTGGGGAAAAAAAAGAATAACTAACTATAATATACAAAATGTCCGTAGGTGCAGTAGTGTGTATGAGAGATTCTGGGTCAACTGTTCAGCATCCTGACAGCTTGTGGAAGGAAGCTGTTGATCAGCCTGGTGGTTCTGCCTCTGATGCTCCGGAATCGTTTACCAAATGGAAGAAGTTCAAAGTGTTTATGCAGAGGGTGAGAACGGTCCTTGACAATGTTTAGTGCCCTGCTCCTACAACGGTTCTGAAAAAGTTCTTGGACAGAGGGGAGGGAGACTCCAATTACCCTCTCCGCCCCCTTGATTATCCTCTGCAGGGCTTTTTTGTCTGACATACTGCAGCTGGAGTATCATGTAGCAATGCAGTACGTCAGAACACTCTCCACCACACCTCTGTAGAAGGTCCTGAGGATGCAGATGGGGAGAGAGGCCTGTTTGAGTTTCCTCAAGAAGTGCAGTCTCTGCTGAGCCTGCTTCCTGATCTCCAAGGAATTCTTGCTCCAGGTCAGGTCCTGCGAGATCTGCACTCCGAGGAACTTGATGTTCTCTACTCTCTCCACTAAACAGCCGCCGATGCTGAGGGGGGCATGCTCAGGCTGCGACCGCCGGAAGTCGATAATCATCTCCTTCGTTTTGTCCACGCTGAGCACCAGATTGTTCTCCCTGCACCAGCCCTCCAGGTCTCTCACTTCTTCCCTGTACATTGATTCCTCATCCCTCTGGATAAGTCCCACCACCGTGGTGTCATCTGCAAACTTAATAATCTGGTTCCCCTCGTGTCTGGATACACAGTCATGTGTTAGAAGTGTAAACAACAGTGGACTGAGTACACAGCCTTGAGGGGATCCGGTACTCAGCGTGACAGACTTGGAGATGTTGTTTCCAACCCGGACAGACTGAGGTCTCTCAGTCAGAAAATCCAGGATCCAGAGACATGTGGCGGTGTTCAGACCGAGAAGGAGTAATTTCTCCATCAGTCTCTGGGGAATAATGGTGTTGAATGCTGAACTGAAATCAATGTACAGGAGTCTGGCGTAGGTGTCTTTCTGGTCCAGGTGGGTGATGACAGAGTGTAGGGTGGTGACTATAGCATCCTCCGTGGAGCGGTTTGAATGATATGCAAACTGGAGCAGGTCGTGTAATGCAGGGAGGCAGGCTGTAATGTGTGGTTTGACAAGCCGCTCAAAACACTTCATCACAATTGGTGTCAGTGCAACAGGACGATAGTCATTCAAACAGGACACCACTGGTTTCTTTGCCACCGGTACAATGATAGAGGTCTTGAAGCATCTGGGAACGATGGCCTGACTCAGGGAGATGTTATAAATGTCAGTCAGGACATCCGCCAACTCGCTCGCGCAGTCTCAGAGCACACGTCCCGGAATGTTGTCTGGACCTGCAGCTTTGCGTGGGTTGACTCTGGTTAGGGTCCTCCGTGTGTCCGCTGTGTTGATGGTAAAAGCTGGTCCGACCGATGGTGGGGGAAGGCCAGCCCTCCCTCTGATTGTCGAGTTTGATGCTTCAAAACATGCAAAGAAGTCGTTAAGCCTGTCTGGAAGCGAAGCGTCGTCATCATCGACCCCCTGCCTAGGCTTAAAGCCCGTCAGTGTCCGAACTCCCTGCCACATCTGCTTGGTGTTCCTCGTGTCACAGAGGTGTCCCTGGATTTTCTCCGCATAGGCACGCTTTGCCGCCTTAATTCCCTTAGAAAGCGCAGACCTGGCTGAGCGGAGGGCGATCCTGTCCTTCGCTCTGAAGGCTGCATCTCTGGCTGTGAGCAGCGAGCGCACCTCTGCAGTCATCCAGGGCTTATGATTACCCCGCATAGTGATGGTCTTCACTGTAGTGAAATCCTCTGTGCACTTCGCGATGTAGCTGGTGACCGAATCAGCATACTCCTCCACATCTGTCTTGTCTTCCTGGGAAGCTGCTGTTTTGAAGATCTTCCAGTCTGTGTGCTGAAAACAGTCTTTCAGTGCAGGGGTTGCACTCTCTGGCCAAATCCTGATTTGTTTCACTGCTGGCCTGCTGCGCTTCAATAAAGGTTTGTAGGCAGGCACCAGCATCACGGATATGTGATCAGAACGGCCGAGATGGGGGCGGGGTATCGCTTTATATGCATCTGTGTTTGTGTACACTAAGTCCAACATATTCTCTCCTCTGGTCTTAAAGTCTACACATTGTTTAAACTTGGGGAGCACAGTCTTTAGGCTGGTGTGGTTAACATCCCCCGCAACCACCACAAAACTGTCCGGGTGTGAAGTTTGGATTTCACTGATTGCATTGTGCAGTTCCCCGAGTGCCTTCTTAGCATTAGCTTTAGCGTTAGCGCTCGGCTATATTTAATTCTTTCCATTAAAAATGCACTTTTGTTTCATAAATCTGCTACCCTTTACTGCAGATTTTTAAGGCAAATTTGTGTTATAAAAATGAAACTTTTTTTGTAGGTTGGTCTCAAATTTGCATGTTTTTTTTTCCTATGAATTTGTCGATTTTTTTTTCTAAATTTTAGATATTTTTTCACTCAATTTGTAATTTTTTTCATTATTTTCTTCACCATTAATTTGCACCTATTTCTCTTATAATTGTGACTTTTCCCCCGAAAATTAGTGACTGTTTTTCAAACACAAAACTAAATATAAACTGGGCAAAAAAACTCATGAACAGGTCAGGTCAGGCAAAAACTCTAAATGGCTCAGATCAGACAGGTGCGTGTGTGAGACGCCAGGAATGATGAGGACGCAGCACCGGTGAAAGGAGCTGCGCCCCTTAAATAAGGATGGACTGATTAACAGAATACTGAACAGCTGTGAATGATCAAGAACTCAAACCAGGAAAGACTACGATGAAAATAAACACACATAAATATAAACAAGATTGAATATAGAAATCAAACGGACGTGGCGGACGGAGCCACGGTTTGCAGCGGGAGACGCTACAGCGGGGAGGAGCTAGTGCTAGCTAGCACTTGGCTGCCGCCCGGTGCTAATGGGAAACTCGACATACCGGGAGCTGTAGCGGAAACAACGTGGGTGCCGGGCTGGAGTTTAGGCGGCATGCAAGAAATATAAGACAGAATAATAAAGAGCGATGGCAAGAACCAAGCAGACCGCCCGTAAAATCTACTGGAGGAAGAAGCCCCCCAGGAGACAGCTAACCACCAGGGCTGCTCGGAGAGGCGCTCCGGCCACCGGCAGAGTGAAGAGGCCTCGCCGTCACAGGCCCGTGGCTCTGAGAGAGATCCGTCGCTGCCAGAAATCCACGGAGCTGCTCATCCGTAAGCTGCCCGTCCAGCGCCTGGTGAGGGAGATCGCTCAGGACTTCAAGACCGTCCTGCGTTTCCTGAGCTTCGCCGTCATGGCTCTGCAGGAGACCAGCGAGGCCCACCTGGTGGTCTCTTCTTCGCTAAGGGGGTCACCATCATGCCCAAAGACTTCCAGCTGGCCCGCCGCATCCGCGGAGAGAGAGAGCTTAGACTTTCTGCTGCACATTCACCAACCAACCATAATGCTCTGCACTGTGTGTCTATATATATACATTTATAGTAATATGGACATATGTTTACTAGATGTTGTTTTTTCTTGCCTTCTGATTGTTGCTCTGAGTGTTGCTATCCCTGTGCTGTTGCAATCCTGGAATTTCCCCATTGTGGGACTAATAAAGGCTTATCTTATCTTATCTTATCTTATCTTAAACTGACAGACAGGACCAAGATAATAATAATAAATACAACGACCAAGAAAATAAACTTAAACCGAGGATGTGGGTTGGATAGCATATCCTGGTGACAAGAAATAAATTAAACACAAGGCAAGGATGTGGCTCCAACCCACACTCTGACATGCTGTTGAAGTCGCAGCCAGCTGCAGTACAAATTATACTTCAGTAGATGGATCTTAGAGACAAAGAGCAAAAATTGTATGTTGTTGAGCCTGGAGAATGTTTTTTGTTTGTTTTGTTTTTTACAAAAGAGGAGCTCCAGGGAGCACTGAAAACATGGACAGGAGTGAATGGAATTTGTCAGTTTTCTTTATTTAATAAATGTTGATCTGGTGGATAAAAAAAAAAAAAAATGTCCAGAGTCAAAGATGCCTTTTCTGGGTATTTACATTTTGGCCAAGAAGAGAAAATGTCATGTCTCACATGCAGGCGGGTACCACAAGAAGATTCGAAGTCTGAGACTTTTAAAGAGCAGAATTGTAATACAATAGACCAAACAGATAAGCAATGTTTTGAAAATGCTGAGTCAGCAGTCGGTGTCTAAACGTTCTGCTACAGTGGTCAACAGTAAAAACCAAATATGCAAATATATACTGATGGGGAGCATCATTCCCTTTTGAACAAATGACCCATGTACTAATGACAATTTAACAGACAGATTCAGCCTCATGTTCCTCATGTTCATGGTTCTAATCTCATTGTAGGAGGAGTCACAGGATCCTGGGAGCTGCATAAAGTCAACTTCACTGTGAGCAAAAAGACCCGCGTGCTTTTTGAGGGGGTGAGGGGAATGAAGCCATCAAAGGGAGGTTTCTCTCTGGACGACATTAACCTGTCTGCTAAAAAGTGCCCCGATCACATCTGGCACATCCGCAACATCAGCAACCTGCTGGCCACCACACTGGTAGGGCGTAATGTGTTCAGCCCCCGCTTCTTGTCACCATCAGGTTACACCTTCCAGGTAAATATTTCACTCTTTTTAGATAAAGGAAAAAAGTGAGCATTTTTTTAAAAGGCCTGTGGTAGCTTGAGTAACATCACTGCCAACTCATTAGTATTCTAATCAATTTCTATCTGGAGCCACAGCAGATCTTGATTCATATCTTCTCCATCCATACTGTACATTCTTTGAATTTATATACTTAAACCCAGCTATTATATACATTTTTTTAAGTTTCATGAAGAATTCTCTGAGAAATGATTTTAAATAGTCAAAGAAATATCCTATGTTGCAATGTTAAAAAAAATGGGAAAAATCTTCCATTAAATATTCAAATCTCTGTAGTTTCAGCATAATCTATTTAAACAGGCAGACACAGACGCATCCAGAAAGTATTCACAGCGCTTCACTTTCTCCACATTTTGTTATGTTACAGTTTTGAAAGCCGGAAACCAGACCGCAAAGGTCTCTGCCTTCGCCTACCACCTGATCCACATAGCACCGGACCCCATGGTCCCTCCTGAAGGTGGTGAGCCCACTGGAGGGCGGACCTGTGTAAGTCCTTTGGGCTGAGCCCTGCCGGGTCCCATGGGCAGAAACCCAGCCACCAGGCGCTAGCCATTGAGCCCCTTCCCAGGCCTGGCTCCAGGGCAGGGACCCGGTAACCCCATACCAGGTGGGGAACACTTCACTTTTTATTTACGTATCAAGAGAATCTGTTGGATCCCTCTTAAGTTGTGTTCACACCAAACGTGAACGGGCGGCGCAAATCCATACAAAGTGAATGGGAAGACGGGAGCATGTGCGAATTTTGCTGTCACCGGAGTAAAATTATCACCATTGCAGAGTAAACTAGTTATGAATGAAAATGAAAAATGAAACTCACTCACCGAGAGACAGGAGGACTGGAAAATTTTCAGCTGAATCGGGATTTTGGAGATATTTACCCACAGATTCTGGCCACAGATGTTCTAGCAAGCTAACAAGCTCGCAGTGTAAACACCCCATCATCTGTGAAGTTTTGGAGGCTTGAGATGACTTTTTCAGGTGATCCCCCGGTCGGATAATGTAAACCTAAGCATGACGTTATTTTGGGAATTTCCACAGCAGGTTGAACACAGCTGCAGAAGTTTTAAAGCCAACTTTGCCTGTCTGCATCTCACTATTCATGTCTGTTGGCATGTTTACATTGATTTATAATGTATCGTGCTGCGCAAAAAATTTGCCTGTTCACGTTTGGTGTGAACGCACCTTTAGTCTGGCCCTTCACCCAGGGCCAGTTTCTCTTGGGGGGGGTTACCCTTGTTACCCTTAGAGATAGAGTGAGGAGCTCAGTCATCCAGGAGAGGCTCAGAGTAGAACAGTTGCTCCTCCATATCGAAAGGAGCCAGTTGAGGTGGTTTGGGCATCTGATCAGGATGCCTCCTGGACGACTCCCACTTGAGGTGTTTTGGGCACGTCCCACTGGGGGCAGACCCTGGGGCAGACCCAGGACACTCTGGAGAGACTACATCTCACACCTGACCTGAAAACGTCTTGGTATCCTTTCTGAAGAGCTGGAGCAGGTGGCTGGGAAGAGGGAAGTCTGGGCTTCTCTGCTTGAGCTGCTGGCTCCACGACCCGGACCTCCAAAAAAGTGGTAGAAAATGGATGGATGGAAGTTATGTTACAGTCTTATTCCAAAATGGATTAAATTAATTTTTTTCCTTCAGAATTCTACACATAATACCCCATAATGATAACGTGAAAAAAGTTTGGTTTTTTTTAGACTTTTGCAAATTTATCATACCTGCCAACTTTTAAAACCTGAAAAGCCTAGTAGCTAGCCGGGGTTTGTCCGGTAGGTCCAGGACAAAGTCCTGGCGGGGTGTTCAGTGGGGCGAAGCCCCCCGACGTCAAACAAATGTTAGCATTAAATCTAGTTAAAATGTGGCTAACAACCTCATATTTCTTCAATAATCATGTTTCTGTTTTTCTTACGAAGAACGTAGAAAGTTTGCCGCTGGTGTCACTGGCATTGGCATTCGACTTGTGTTTTTTCGTTCCCACGTGGTTTTTCACATCGCTGATTCCTCCATGTCCGATCGAAAAATCTTGTCTACACAAAGTGCAGTTGGTGTAATTTTCACCCTTTCTTGAGCGAATAATAATTCCTGGAAATGCTTTGGAGTATTCCTCACGAAAAGACTGTAATTTTCGTTTGGGTTTCACGCTCATTTGTGATTTTTCTCCGGCAGATTCCATGATAAAAACGTATACAATGCTGACCTAATTCCTTCGCGATTCCAAATGGAAACAATGGCTCCAGGGATGTGATTTGGGGTTGGGGAAATTATCTGAAAATTTAGCAGGGGGTCTGGGGGACGCAGTCCCCCAGTGCGGTCTGGAGCAGAGCCCTGGTGGGGGGGGCAAGGGGGGCGAAGCCCCCCGAAGCTCCTGAGTTTTTATGATTTTTAAGTACCAGGACTGTGCTTAAATGACATAAAACAAACAACTGAAGGCCACTTTTTACTGTATAATATTGACTTATATTCCAAGAAGGGCTGCACGGTGGCGCAGTGGTTTAGCACTGTGGCAGCACAGTTTTACCCTCGGCCGGGGGACCGCGGGGATCATGAGATTGTGGGTTCGATCCCAGCCCCCGACCAACAGTGAGCTGTGTGGAGTTTGCATGTTCTCCCCGTGTTGCGCGGGTTTACTCCGGGATTTCTCCGGTTTCCTCCCACACACCAAAAACATGTAGGTTTAGGGCGCTCGCGCACGCAGCAACCAGCAGCCGGTGGCTTGTCACCAGACTGCAAACCAAGTCTACCTACAGGTACAAATAAGTAACAAAAAAAAAAAAAAACAAAAAAAAGAAGATAGCATTCCTAAAATATTCCAACAAGCATTATCCATCACATGCTTTAACACTTGATCAAATCAAAATCAGTTGATTTTATCTATTCCATAATAGAAATAAAATTCCAACATACCATTACTTTTTATAATTTCAGCATTCATTTCAGATCATCAGTTTCACTCTCCATTGAGTATTGAGCAGTTCATTTTGCACAATTACTGATGTAGCTGTCTTAGAAATATTCAAAAGTTATGAGTCAATGTCCACTGTGCACTGTCAATTTCAAACAGTTTGGAATCATAAAAGTAATCTAACTAAATTGTTTTGCTATTTTTTCTCCTCAACATCAATGTCAGGACGCTGCAGGAATTTTTGGGGATGGTTAACTTTTATAACTGTTTCCTCCCCCGCGCAGCCCAGCTCATACAGCCGTTGTACGCCGCACTCAAGAAACGGAAACCGGCGGACAGAGTCGACTGGACTCCTGAGCGGGAGCAGGCGCTCTCTGAGGTTAAAACAGCCCTGGCAAACGCTGCACTACTGGCGCACCCAGACCCGGTGGCTTGGATAGCGCTCACTACCGACGCCTCAGACATGGCCATGGGGCCGTCGTGGAGCAATGCATCGCCGGTTCTTGGCAGCCGCTCACCTTTTTTAGCAGGTCTTTGCACGACAGTGAGCGTAAATGCAGCGTGTTCGACAGAGAGTTACTGGCTCTCCACCTGGCCATACGCCACTTCCAGTTCTGGCTGAAAGGGTGCACCTTAGGCTCAGACCTCTCGCACATGTGTAATACACCTACAGGAAGCAGTGCCGATTGCCTTTGTTCTAAATTTAGATACAATTCCTAGCAATCTCGTGTTTGGAATTGCTTTCGTGTTTTTTTACGATTTAAAATTTTTGACTGAATTTTTAGTGAAAAACAGTAATTTTGATTAATAAAGCCGTAACCTGGAATGGGGTCTTGAAAACCGGAACCATTACGGCACAACCGGAGTAGTTGGCAGGTATGATTTATTAAAAATAAAAAAACTAAGAAATTCCATGTACTTCAGTATTCACAGCCGTTGCCATGAAGCTCAAAATTGAGCTCAGGTTCATCCTGTTTTCACTGATCATCCTTGAAATGTTTCTCCAGCTTCATTGGAGTCCACCTGTGGTACAGACAGGCACATGGTATATAGACAGGCACACACCTGTCTATATAAGGTCCCACGGTTGACTGTGCATGTCAGAGCACAAACCAAGCATGACGTCAAAGGAATTGTCTGTAGACCTCCGAGACAGGATTGTCTGGAGGCACAAATCTGGGGAAGGGTACAGAAACATTTCTGCTGCTTTGAAGGTCCCAGTGAGCACAGTGGCCTCCATCATCCATAAATGGACGAAGTTTGGACCCACTAGGACTCTTCCTGGAACTGGCCGGCCATCTAAACTACGTGATCGGGGGAAAAGGGCCTTAATGAGAGAGGTGACCAAGAACCAGATGGTCACTCTGTCAGAGCTCCAGCGTTCCTCTGTGGAGAGAGGAGAACCTTCTAGAAGGACAACCATCTCTGCACCAATCCACCAATCAGGCGTGTATGGTAGAATGGCCAGACGGAAGCCACTCCTTAGTAAAAGGCACACGGCAGCCCGTCTGGACGTTGCCAAAAGGCACCTGAAGGACTCTCAGACCATGAGAAACCAAATTCTCTGGTCTGATGAGACAAAGATTGAACTCTTTGGTGTTAATGCCAGGCATCATCTTTGGAGGAAACCAGGCACCGCTCATCACCAGGCCAATACCATCCCTTCATTGAAGCATGGTGGTGGCAGCATCATGCTATGGGGATGTTTTTCAGCAGCAGGAACTGGGAGACTAGTCAGGATAGAGAGGAAGATGAATGCAGCAATGTACAGAGACGTCCTGGATGAAAACCTGCTCCAAAGCGCTCTTGACCTCAGACTGGGGCGACAGTTCATCTTTCAGCAGGACAACGACCCTAAGCACACCGCCAAGATATCAAAGGAGTGGCTTCAGGACAACTCTGAGAATGTCCTTGAGTGGCCCAGCCAGAGCCCAGACTTGAGTCCAATTGAACATTTCTGAAGAGATCTTAAAATAGCTGTGTACCAACGCTTCCCATCCAACCTGATGGAGCTTGAGAGGTGCTGCAAAGAGGAATGGGCCAAACTGCCCAGAGATAGGTGTGCCAAGCTTGTGGCATCATATTGAAAAAGACTTGAGGTTGTAATTACTGCCAAAGGTGCATCAACAAAGTATTGAGCAAAGGCTGTGAATACTTATGTACATGTGATTTCTTAGTTTTTTATTTTTAATAAATTTACAAAAATCTCAAAACTTTTTTCACATTGTCATTGTAGGGTATTGTGTGTAGAACTTTGAGTAAAAAATGAATTTAATCCATTTTGAAATAAGGCTGTAACATAAAATGTGGAAAAAGTGAAGCACTGTGAATACTTTCTGGATGCACTGTATGGCCCTTTTCCACTAGCACCTACTCAGCCCAGTTTACTTCAACTCTATTCAGTTTGTAGGGTTTTCCATTTGTACCTGGTACTAGGTACTTTTTCGTACCTACTCAGCCAGGGTTCCAAGCAAGCTGAAAATGCAACGTCAACAGACTGCAGGCCACTGATTGGACAGGGTGTAACTTCACTGGATGAGTTGTGAAAGTGACATCAAGAATCAAACCCGCCATTTGTAAATTCAGCAACAGCGACTGTGAGTTTTCATTATTTCTGTGATGATAATCAAAGAGATACATGGCTATACACAAATCAACACCATGGTGCAACAACGATGTTCAGACTTTTCTGTGCTTGGTGGCTGACAAGAGAATCCAGAGGGTGTCATGAATCTGGGTATGATCATAGGATCATGCCCACGCTTTATGTTCATTTTTGTTTCATGTGTACTCCCCTGATTTGGTTATTGTAATTATTTATGATGTGTCATTTGCATTTATTGCCCTCTGTGTTCCCCTGAGTCCCCTGTCATTGTCTTGTGTGTCATCCCCTCTTTGGTCCTAGGTCTGTGTGTGTACCTGTTTACCTATTGTTCCAGCTCATGTTTTCCATACCCCTTGCCATTGCCCTCTCTGTATTGCTCCTGTATTGTTGTCCTGTATATTCATTATTAGGTTTTATGTACATCCCCTGTCTGATTGTCTGTACAACTCCACCTGTCCTGTTTTGTAGCTTTTCCTCTGTTGTCTCCTAATTAGTCCCAGCTGTTTTATCACTCTTTATGTAATTAGTAATAATTCAAGAAAATTCTGTCTGTCACGATCATAGGACTTTGTGTTGCCATGGTAACCATGTCAAAGATCAAAGGCAGGCATCACTGAACGAGTGGTGACTTCAAAGATCAAAGGCAGGCATCACTGAACGAGTGGTGACATCAAAGATCAAAGGCAAGTTTCACCATGGTTACTGTTGCCACTAACCATGTCAAAGATCAAAGGCAGGCATCACTGAACGAGTGGTGACGTCAAAAATCAAAGGCAGGCATCACTGAATGAGTAGTGACATCAAAGATCAAAGGCAGGCATTACTGAACGAGTGGTGATGTCAAAGATCAAAGGCAGCCATCACTGAACGAGCGGTGGCATCAAAGATCAAAGGCAGGTTTCACCAGGGTTACTGTTGTCATGGTAACCATGTCAAAGATCAAAGGCAGGCATCACCATGGTTACTGCTGCCATGGTAACAGTAACTTTCTATGGGCATGCAGAAATGCTTGTTCACACTTGCTTTCTGTGGGCATGCACGGGTATGTACTAGTGTTTAATCAATTAACTGTTCCCACCTGTTCTGTGTTCTGTGATTACTCCCTAGTCTACAGTATAGATGTCAGTGTTCAGTGTCAGTCTGGTGTGGTGTCATAGTCGTGTGTTCCCTCCAGTCTCCTTGTCGTTTGAAGATCACCTTTCTGAGTGAGTTTTTGGCTTCCATGGCCCTTTGTGTTTCAGCCCCCGTGCTATGTGTTTGATTCCTTCTTTAAAAAGTCTCATTGCGCCTAAGTCCTGCCTGCACACTGAATCCATCACACCTGCCTGCCGGAGTGGTCTATGACAGAGGGAGCTAGATGGAATGACCTGAAATGAAAAAGTATACCAGGAGGTCTCCGAGCTGTTGACTGCTCAAGGGTGCTACTGGACATTATAAGCTTACTACCGGACCATCAAGGACCACAATGGCCGAAGTGGGTTGAACAGAAAAGGCTGGAAGTGGTTCAACCATTACAGGCACCGATTGGCTAGCAACGGGAGGGAGAGTGGCCTTGACACGGCTACGGCATCATTGAAAACCTTGGCAATGGCATTATCAGTAAAGTCAAAGTCAACTTTATTGTCAATTCTGCCATATGTACAGCACATACAGAGAATTGAAATTACATTACGCTGAGACCCACGGTGCAGCAAGGTAAACACTAAGTAGGAAATATGAATATCAAGTATAGCATCTAACACCAAAGGTTAAACACTGAACATCAAACATCAGTGCCAAGAAAACCAACAAGAGGCTAACTAAAAATACTAAAGGTGTGCAAAATAACTAAATACAATAACAATTAAGACAGCATGTAGCGACTTAAGGCACATATCAGAGCACACAGAGGGTTAAAGTAGCATGTAGAGCAAAGAGAGCAGTCCATTGCTGCATAATGTGACCAGTGCAGCCTTGAGATCAGTGTGTGTGTGTGTGTGTGTGTGTGTGTGTGTTGGAGTGAACAGTACCTGCATGGCAGAGTTCAGTTGTTGAAGTGTGTGTGTGTGTGTGGGGGCAACGTGGAAGATTCGGGGGGGGGGGGGGGCAGAAGAGGCAGAGGGAGCAGAACAGGGAGCGTTGAGCTTCCTGACAACCTGGTAGATGGAGCTGTCCTTGAGTCTGCTGGCATGGTCCGGAGACTGAAGAAGCTGTGTGATGGGTGGGTGGGATCACCTGCAATACAGAGGGTGAGGCGGGTGCTGTGGATGGCCTCAGGAGGGGGGGGGCGCAGGGGAGGCACCAATGATCTTTCAGCTGTTCTCACTATGCATGGAGGGTCTTGCAGCAGGACACGTTGAAGGCACCGTACCACACGGTGATGCAGCTGGAAACCGTGATAGAGGATGGGGAGTGTTTTACGATTTTAAGCATCTTTTACATTATTTATCCCATTGGTGTCAAGCTGACTTTGAACAAACAAGAACATCACCGTTGGCTCCTGTATTTATTTTTTTATTTTATTTAACCTTTATTTATACAAGGTAGTTCCATTGAGAGGGAACCTTTTTTCAAGGATGTTCTGTTCACATTCACACGTTCAGGGCAGGAAGCTGTCCAGTACAACTACAGACTGACCTGTGGCCACTGAGCAGCTCCACTGGAGCAGTTGGGGTTAAGGGCCTTGCTCAAGGGCACCACAGTGGGGGTGAAGGAGGGTGGGGAAAACACTGCTATGTTATCTGTCCCACCCAGATCTAATCCTGCTGGTCCAGGGATCGAACCCACGACCCTCCACTCACCAGTCCATATACCTAACCATTTGGCCACCACTGTATGCAGACAATAAACTAGCTAGTTAGCTAGCTAGCTAGCCATCAATGCCAACTCTGTGCTTTGCTTGTATTTTTCCTGCCAGACGGAAAACGTGTCGGGGCGAGTAGAGTTGTGGTAAATTGAGCTGAGTAGGTGCTAGTGGAAACGGGTGTAGCATCATCTGGCTTTGGCTAAATCTATAAAATTATCCTCCATCTTAAAGACATTGTTTCACCCAGGAAAATCTGATCTCAGGACTGTTTCTTCACCCCAGAACCATTGTGGAAAACAGCATTCCTTTGTTAAGTAGGCCATAAGGAATGTTTTTAATGGATTAAGTTAAATAATAAATAGCGAAACTTCTTTCCTTACAAGGCAGTTTTATTGATTAACAACTCTTTTGACATCCTCCAGGCCTGGAACAACACTTGATAAAGTCTCTAGGATTATTCACTGCTCGACATTACCCCTGGTGGACGTTTCTGGAATAGACGTTTACTTTTGACTGTACACTAATGAACTGAAATTAATGACTGAAATGACTACCTTTTTACCAAACTCAATTCTCAGATTATCCTCTTTTTCAGGACACCGTGGAAAAGCAAATGGGACTTGGATGTACCATTCTATGTTGGACAATAATTTGGCTTTGAAATGCTTATTAATCCTTGATTTTAAATATGTGCGTGTTTAAATATCTAAATGAATTTATTCCACTTCATGCAATTTGAGAAGGACCAATATAAAAGTGCCTGAATCCCTGAAGCTAACTTAGATTTTATACACACGTGGACAAAATTGTTGGTACCCCTCTGTTAATAATAGAAAAACCCACAATGGTCACAGAAATAACTTGAATCTGACAAAAGTGGTAATAGATAAAAATTATATGAAAATTAACCAATGAAAATCAGACAATGCTTTTGAATTGTGGTTCAACAGAATTATTTTAAAAAAAACAAACTCATGAAACAGGCCTGGACAAAAATGATGGTACCCTTAACTTAATATTTTGTTGCACAACCTTTTGAGGCAATCACTGCAATCAAACGATTTCTGTAACTGTCAATGAGACTTATGCACCTCTCAACAGGTATTTTCGCCCACTCCTCATGAGCAAACTGCTCCAGTTGTTTCAGGTTTGTAGAGTGCCTTCTCCAGATGGCATGTTTCAGCTTCTTCCACAGATGTTCAATAGGATTTAGATCAGGGCTCATAGAAGGCCACTTTAGAATAGTCCAATGTTTCGCTCTTAGCCATTCTTGGGTGTTTTTAGCTGTGTGTTTTGGGTCATTATCCTATTGCAAGACCCATGACCTGCGACTGAGACCAAGCTGTCTGACACTGGGCAGCACATTTCTCTCTAGAATACCTTGATAGTCTTGAGATTTCATTGTACCCTGTACAGATTCAAGACACCCTGTGCCAGATGCAGCAAAGCAGGCCCAGAACATAACAGAACCTCCTCTGTGTTTCACATGAGGGACAGTGTTCTTTTCTTGGTATGCTTCATTTTTGCGTCTGTGAACATAGAGCTGATGTGCCTTGCTGAAAAGTTCCAGTTTTGTCTCGTCTGTCCATAGGACATTCTCCCAGAAGCTTTGTGGCTTGTCAACATGCAGTTTGGCAAATTCCAATCTGGCTTTTTCATGATCTGTTTTCAACAGTTGTGTCCTCCTTGGTCATCTCCCATGAAGTCCACTTTGGCTCAAACGACGACGGATGGTGCAATCTGACACTGATGTACCTTGACCTTGGAGTTCACCATGAATGTGTTTAGAGGTTGTTCTGGGCTCTTTTGTTACCATTTGTATTATCCGTCTCCTCCTGCAGCCACGTCCAGGGAGGTTGGCTACAGTCCTATGGATCTTAAATTTCTGAATAATATGTGCAACTGTAGTCACAGGAACATCAAGCTGCTTGGAGATGGTCTTATAGCCTTTACCTTTAACATGCTTGTCTATAATTTTCTTTCTAATCTCCTGAGACAACTCTCTCCTTTGCTTCCTCTGGTCCATGTTTAGTGTAGTAAACACCATGTCACCAAACAGCACAGTGACTACTTTTCACCCTTTAAATAGGCCGACTGACTGATTACAAGTTTGTAGACACCTGTGATGTTAATTAGAGGACACATCTTGGTTGTATATGTCCCTATGGTCACATTATTTTCAATCTTTTCTAGGGGTACCATCATTTTTGTCCAGGCCTGTTTCATGAGTTTTTTAAAGTAATTCTATTGAACCACAATTCAAAAGCATTGTCTGATTTTCATTGGTTAATTTTCATAGAAATTTTATTTATTACCACTTTTGTCAGATTCAAGTTATTTCTGTGACCATTGTGGGTTTTTCTTTCATTAACAGAGGGATACCAACAATTTTGTCCACGGCTGTATTAATGAATTTTCAGTGTATTAAGATATGTGTGTCATTCTGTTGAGGAAAGTTTCCTCAAGTCATGTGACTGGTCTCCGCCAGTCTCTGCTTAGCAACAGCTCTCTCATTTGTATTGGTTGCTTACAAACAAAGGACTGCTTGCTCACTGGCCCAGAGTTCACTAAACCCACCCACAATGGGAAACTATTGGCTTATGCTCATGTCAGTCACCGAGACCTCACAAAAGTTGTCTGAGTTATAAGAGGGGAGAAGCCCTCATTACAGAGAAAAGTATTACAGAGAACATGAAGTATTGTGTTTGTGTAAACATCTGTGGGTTTTAATGTTTTTCTTTTTAAACATCTGGGAATTAATTCTTTCTTTCTTTCTTTCCCGAGCTCAAAGCTCTTCTAAAGGAAGTCAAACTTCATGTTTCACAGGCGTTTTCTATTTTACTCCTTTTAAACGTTTTTTCTTAAATCCACCGTGTTTTGGAGTTTTTCCAAAGAGACTGACCAATCGTTTCCTCACAATTGGAGTTAGTTCACCCATGTACCACGAAGTCAGAAGGACCCGGATTTCCATCCATCTTCTTCCGCTTAATCCTTTTCGGGTCGCGGGGGGGCTGGAGCCTATCCCAGCATCTTTGGGCGAGAGGCAGGGTCCACCCTGGACAGATCACCAGTCCATCGCAGGACCAACACAGAGAGACAGACAACCATTCACTCTCACAGTCATACCTCAGGACAATTTAGAATCCCCAGTTTGATGCCAGTTGACCTAACTTGCATGTTTTTGGCATGTGGGAGGAAACCGGAGAAATCCCAGAGTAAACCCACGCAGACACGGGGAGAACATGCAAACTCCACACAGATCACTGTTGGTCGGGGGCTGGGATGGAACCCAGGATCCCCCGGCCAAGGGTGAGTTGCTGTGCTGCCGCAGTGCTGACCACTCCGCCACCACGCTGCCCTGGATCCGGATTTCGTGGTTTGAATTTAGTTAATTTTCATCTGGTCTCTGATCCTGTAATTCTGATCAGATTTGGGACTGTTCAATTTAATTGGACCCTAGAGGTGAGCCGAGCCGCTGGAATGAAGAAGACCCCTCATGTTGTCCTCCTGACATACCCCTTTTACACTGCTGAAGACAAAGAAGGGAAGCCATAAAGCAGCCTCACGTCACCTGATCTCAGCTCAAGCTTTTTGTCACCGCTGGACTTTGATAGCTGCCCAGACAAGAGCTCCCCACTAGCAAGTGCAGAAGCCTCATCACCGCAGTTAAGTGTCAGCCTGTGACTGAACTTGGCCCAAATATCTGCTGGCAAGATATTCTGGCTCTGGTACCATTAGCACCTCCAAGTCCGAGTCCATGGTCCTCAGCCGGAAAAAAGTGGATTGTCCTCTCTAGGTTGGGGACAGGCTCCTGCCCCAAGTGGAGGAGTTAAAGTATCTTAGGGTTTTATTCATGAGTGAGGGGAAAATGGAGCAAGAGATTGACAGACGGATTGGAGCAGCATCTGCAGTGATGCAGATGTTATACCAGTCTGATGTGGAGAAGAGGGAGCTGAGTTCTAAGGCAAAGCTGTCGATTTACCAGTCAATCTACGTTCCTACTCTCACCTATGGTCACGAGTTTTGGGTAATGACCAAAAGAACGAAATCGCGGATACAAGCGGCTGAAATGAGCTTTCTCCGTAGGATCGTTGGACTCACCCTCAGAGATAGGGTGAGGAGCTCAGTCATCCGGGAGAGGCTCAGAGTAGAACCGCTGCTCCTCCACATTGAAAGGAGCCAGTTGAGGTGGTTTGGGCATCTGATCAGGATGCCTCCTGGATGCCTCCCACTTGAGATGTTTCGGACATGTCCCACTGGGAGGAGACCCCGGGGCAGACCCAGGACTCACTGGAGAGACTATGTCTCCCCGCTGGTCTGGGAATGCCTTGGTATCCTCTGTAAAGAGCTGGAGCAGGTGGCTGGGGAGAGGGAAGTCTGGGCTCCTCTGCTTGAACTGCTGCCTCCATGACCCGGACATCCAGAAACATGGTAGAAGATGGATGGATGGATGGATGGATGGATGGTACCATCTGCCAATCAAGCTTCAGAAGGAGCCTCAACGACAGAACATCAACCCCGGATTCACGTGAGCCCTCTGTGTTCTATCTGCTGATCATTGGTTTCCAGCGTGATGTCTGCAGACTTAAAAGTATGCCACAGTTCGATCCATGTTTAAATTTAGCCCATTCTGATCAGAACTACAGAATTAAAGAGAATTAATATTTCGTTTTTTCATTAAAATTCTGTTTTTACTTCCCTAGAATAATTCAGAATATTTCATATAATTAGTTATAATTTTCTGCATAAATTTGTGTCCAATTTTTTCATATTTTCAGCACAGTGAATTCAGTTTACATTTCCACGATGGTTCTACAGATGTGTTCACATTCTTTAATTCATTGTCCCAGTTACAAATTTAATGTGATGGCTTAATGTTGATCATTTAACTTGCTCACAAGTTACTGGAATGTAATGTCATTTAATCATAATTTCATTTAATAAATCTGTAAACGTTAATAAGGGAACGCGCCAGTGGATTCCTTTCTGTGATTGTTCTAAGTTCCCAGTATCAAATCTGTGAATAATTTGAGACTGATTGATTAATTGATTAATTAATTTCAGGTATAAAGGTTAATTATAACTTGTTCACAAAAGGTGAACTGGTGCCCTTAACGAGTGCGTTACACTCTATTTACGAGTGTTATAAGTTGTTTTCTGGTGTGTATGTGGACCTGGAGGGAAATTCCTGTCATTCCATACACGACTAGGTCTGAATTAAATAAATTTTATACCCAGTCAAAATTATAAATTGTGGGACATATATGTATCACTTTATGCCTCACATCTCAGAATAGAACACAAAACTGAGTCTCCTTGGAGATAACAGGAGGATGTGAAAGTTTAGCCTTTGGTATGCAAGAGATGGCCTTGGGGGATTTCCTGGTGTGCCGAAGACTGTGAAGAGGATGTTATAGAATTAAAGAGGAGATGCATCATTACTTGTGATTAAAATGCAATGTGACTGTGAGCTGTGAGAGTCCTGGATATATAAAGGACGAATGCTTCTGTGATTTTCCTCTTTCTGCTTTGCTGATGTTGGAAGATGTGAATAAACCTGACTCAAGAGATAAACTCTGCCTCGTCATTTTCACATTTCCACACTGGTGACCCTAAGACATAGCATGCAACAAGAAGAGAATTTCCCGGGGCCAGACTCATCGGGAGCCCCCAGCCAAGCGTATGCCGCTATGGTCCAGATACCGGACTATTGGCAAGACAACCCGCGCTCCTGGTTCCACTTAGTCGAGGCACAGTTCGCCCTCTGGAGGATAACGGTAGATGACACGAAGTTCTACCATGTGATTGCAAAGCTCGATAACCGCACGGCTCGGCATGTGGAGAGCCTATTGGAGCAGCCACCGGCCAGCGACAAATACGGCGCGTTGAAGGCTGCACTCATCCAGCACTTCACTCTCTCAGTCGAGGAGAGAGCAGAGAGACTCCTGGCCCTGAACGACTTGGGAGATGGCACGCCCATTGACCTGATGGAGAACATGCTGAGGTTGAGGGGCTCAGGCGACAACCGCTTCATCTTCACCCACATTTTCCTCAGGACCCTACCGTCGGCCACGAGAGCGGCCCTGGACAGTTCACCGTTGTTGGCCCAGCGGGACTTCCGCGCGCTGGCCCAGGAGGCGCACCAGATTCTCAACGCCAGCAAACAGCGCGCGGCCACCGCAGCAGTGACGGAGTTCGGCACGGTGGCCGGAGATGGCAGGGGGGTCGGTAGCAGAATCACCGACGGCGGCGGCGGCGGGGGCCAAGGATCGCGGAGGAGACACCCTCTGTTTCTACCATCGCCGCTTTGCAGAGAAGGCACGCAAATGTATACCACCGTGCCAATTCAAGCGCTCGGGAAACGCCAAGACCGGGGGTCGGTAGCAGCTGCGACCCTCGGGGAGGAGAACAGGCTGCTCTACTTGAAGGATGTACGCTCGGGGAGGCATTTCCTCGTGGACACAGGCTCCCAGTTGAGTTTCATCACACCTTCCTCCGCTGACCGGCTGGCAGTTTCCAGAGGTCCCGGGGTGGCAGCAGCGAACGGCTCGGAGATTAAGACCTTTGGTGAGAGGACTCTGCTTCTGTCTCTACACAGCCGTACATTTGAGTGGACTTCTGTCATAGCAGCAGTGAATTTCAATATGTTGGGGGCTGATTTTCTGTGCTCACATGGTTTGTTGGTTGATCTCGCTAACAGGCGCCTGGTTAATGCACTTTCTTTTGATTCTATTCCCTGTACAGCCCGAGTGGCCCCGCCAACAGCACAAGCCAATGTCACAGCCGCAAGCGGTAAGTTCCACACACTGCTCACTCAGTTCCCAGCACTCACGGTCCCCACATTTTCAGCAGCCGTCGCTAAACACGGGGTGGAACATTTTATTACTACCACCGGACCGCCCGTTTTTGCAAAAGCTCGGCGCTTGGATGCAGCTAAACTGACCATAGCGCGTGAGGAGTTCGCCAACCTGGAAAGGTTGGGCATCATCAGGCGTTCGAACAGCCCATGGGCTTCCCCGCTTCACATGGTCCCGAAAGCTGACGGCTCGTGGCGACCTTGCGGAGATTTCCGCAGGTTGAACAACGCCACAGCGCACGACCGCTACCCAATCCCGCATATCCAAGATTTTTCCGTTCATTTGGCGGGGGTGCGCGTTTTTTCTAAGATAGACTTGGTCCGCGGTTACCACCAAGTCCCAGTGCGCGCTGAGGACATACCCAAAACAGCGGTAATAACTCCGTTTGGTCTATTCGAGTTTTTGCGCATGCCATTTGGGCTTAAAGGCGCTGCGCAGACGTTCCAACGCATGATGGATGCGGTGTTGCACGATCTCCCTTTCGTATTCGTCTACCTGGACGACATCTTAGTAGCCAGCGCGTCCGAAGACGAACACGAAAACCACCTCACGGCAGTTTTCCGGAGGTTGGGAGAGCACGGTTTAATAATCAACCCAGCGAAGTGTCAGTTCGGGGTGGCGCAGATTGATTTTTTGGGGCATCGCGTCTCTCCAGAAGGAGCGGTTCCGCTGCCTGACAAAGTGCGCGCAGTAGCAAATTTTCCCCAGCCACAAACGGTCAGGGCGTTACAGGAGTTTTTGGGAATGGTGAATTTTTATAATCGTTTCTTCCCCCGCGCAGCGCAGCTCATGCAACCATTGTACGCGGCGCTCAAAAAACAAAAACCCGCGAATAAGATCGAATGGTCCCCGGAGCGAGAGCGAGCGTTCTCGGAAGTCAAGGCAGCCCTGGCCAATGCTGCGTTGTTGGCGCATCCGGACCCAACGGCCCGCATAGCGCTCACTACTGACGCGTCAGATGTGGCTATAGGGGCGGTCGTGGAGCAGCATGTAGCCGGGGCTTGGCAGCCGCTCGCCTTTTTCAGCAGGACTTTGCGCGATAGTGAACAAAAATACAGCGCGTTCGACAGGGAGTTGTTAGCTCTCCACTTGGCCATTCGCCACTTCCAGTTCTGGCTGGAAGGACGCCGTTTCATCGCGTTCGTTGACCACAAGCCACTGACATTCGCGATGGCCAAGGTTTCAGAACCGTGGTCAGGCCGGCAGCAGAGACAGCTGGCCGCGATCTCAGAGTTTACTACCGACATTCAGCATGTGGCGGGTAAACTTAATGTAGTGGCAGACTGCCTCTCGCGCGCCGTGGTGGCCCCAGTCCACGTAGAGATAGATTATGCAGCCATGGCCGCAGATCAGGATAGCGACGCGGAGGTGTGCACGCTCCAGTCTGGACCAACAGGGTTAAGGCTGCAGAACAGGGTGCTGCAAGACGGTATGCCCCCCCTAATTTGCGATGTCTCCACTGGGCGACCGCGTCCTGTGGTACCGGCCGCGTGGCGCCGCCGCGTTTTTGACTCGATTCATTCTTTGGCGCACCCGGGAGTGCGTGCGTCGGTCAAAATGGTAGGAGAGAAATTTGTATGGCCGAGCCTGCGCAAACAAGTTAAGGAGTGGGCAGCAGCCTGCATGGCGTGCCAACGAGCCAAGGTACACAGACACACGAGAGCTCCCTTGGAGCCGTTTCACATCCCAGCTAAGAGGTTCGATCATGTTAATGTGGACCTCGTAGGCCCCCTCCCACCGTCACAGGTATGCACACACCTTCTGACAATGGTGGACTGCACCACGCGCTGGCCGGAAGTGGTTCCACTGGCGTCAACCACAGCCGAGGAGGTGGCGCGCACGTTTTTAACAGCATGGGTGGCGCGCTTTGGAGTTCCGTCGGACATTACGTCCGACAGAGGTCCTCAATTTGTTTCCAAACTTTGGTCAGCAATGGCCCGCAGCCTGGGTGTAACGATCCACTGCACAACCGCGTACAATCCGCAGGCTAATGGGTTATGCGAACGTTTTCATAGGTCATTGAAAGCGGCTCTCAGAGCGTTGCTGACGGATGCAAATTGGGTAGACAGGCTACCGTGGGTTTTATTGGGGTTGCGTTCTGCACCTAAAGAGGACTTAGAAGCCTCCCCGGCTGAGCTAGTTTTTGCGCAGCCACTTCGGCTGCCCGAGGAGTTTCTCCCAGATAATTCTGCGCCAGATAGCTCTCCGTCTCAGCTGTTGCAGCGTGGCGCGGAATCGGGCACGCTGCCTGGCCCAGTTCACCACAGTTTTCCGCGCGTTTTTGTGCCTAAGACTTTGAAAAACGCGGAGTTTGTTTTTGTCAGACATGATGCTCATCGCCCACCGCTGCGACCACCTTATGATGGACCATTTAGAGTGCTGGAAACAGGGGACAAGCATTTTTTGCTAGATTTGGGGGGCAGGAAGGAAAAGATTGGCATAAACAGGCTCAAACCCGCCTTTGTGGTGGCGGACGAGAATGTGCTGTTGGCCAGGGCTCCTCGGCGTGGCAGACCCCCTCGGGGAAATTCCCCAGAACACCCACAGGGACTGACAAACAGTTTTCACCCCCAGACAGCAGCCCCCCAGCATAATGGTGCCACAGAAGTGGTGAAGCCCGCTTACAGCACATACGGGAGGAGACTGAGGCCCAAGCAGCATGTGGGCTGATGTGTAATGATTTTATCATGACATGCAGACTGTTATTCTGTTGTTCCATCTTAGATGTTTGGGGGGGGGGGGGTCATGTGGGACACATATGTATCACTTTATGCCTCACATCTCAGAATAGAACAAAGAACTGAGTCTCCTTGGAGATAACAGGAGGATGTGAAAGTTTAGCCTTTGGTATGGAAGAGACGGCCTTGGGGGATTTCCTGGTGTGCCGAAGACTGTGAAGAGGATGTTATAGAATTAAAGAGGAGATGCATTGTTACTTGTGATTAAAATGCAATGTGACTGTGAGCTGTGAGAGTCCTGGATATATAAAGGACGAATGCTTCTGTGATTTTCCTCCTTCTGCTTTGCTGATGTTGGAAGATGTGAATAAACCTGACTCAAGAGATAAACTCTGCCTCGTCATTTTCACATTTCCACAAAATCATAATCCACTACACGGGCCAATAGAAAACAAAACGTAAGCAGTGAAAGAAGAATGAAAAAATAAATCTGTATTTGAAAAATGGGAAATGGCTGCACAGCAAAATTAGCAAAAGCTTATAACTCTCCGTGATTTCTAGGTAGATGTGTACCCAAGTGGAGTAAGGACATATCCTGGATATCTTGCAGCTGACTTCTGGAAAAAATGGCAAGTGGCCGCAGAACAAAATAATCACCACTTCACAACTCTCTCTGCTCTGTAGGTAAAGATGTACCCAAATGGGCGAAGTAATAATCCTGGATATCTGGCTGCCTTCTTCCACCTGACATCCGGCCCAAAGGATGACAAGCTCAAGTGGCCGTGTCCCTGGCACCAGGCGACCATGGCTCTGATGGATCAGCAGTCTGACATCAGAGAGGGCATGAACATGAACCACATGATCACAACTGACCCCAACAGGAAGGATGGTGAGGGAGGGAGGAAAGATATATTTTAAAACGTTCAACTTATTAACTGATTCACTGTTGTAAAGTTGTGGATTCTTTACCTGTGTCCCGCAGGTACTCAGTACTTCTGGGATAATCCCAGTAAAGTTGGATCTAAAGTGACTGATCCTGATGGCAGTGTTTACTACCGAGGCCCAAGCCTTGGATATCACACCTTCATCAGCCACAGCACACTGAAGAGCAGAAACTACATCAAAGGAGACGACGCCTACTTCCTCCTCAGTCTGGAAGGTGAGGAGGGTCACAGTGTCGCACACCAAGAAATCCTTTTTGGATGTTCAAAAACTTTAAACTTTAGAAAGTAATACCTGAGCACCAGTTGATTTTTTTTTTTTTTTGAGAAAGAAAACAGTTAAAGTTCGGGTATATACAGTATATATATACTGTATATATATATATATATATATATATATATATATATATATTTTATTTTTTTTTTAAACAAAGCAGCGCTGACAGTGGCTGCATTAAATCAAAAACAGTCATTTGGTTGCAGTGGAGGGACATCCTGGTCCCAGAAAGTAGAATAGAACAGAATAGGATTTATTGTCATTGTACAGTTCAATGAAATTGTGGGTGCTCTACCAGGCTACAGCTCAACAAAGTAAGAGAGAAGGATTTGATAAAACACAGTTATAGAACACATGATTAAACACACGACTAAAATAAAAATAAATGAAAATAAAACACACACAGGTATGGGAGTGGCGACGCGGATGGAATTATGTACTTGAGTGCAGAATTCAGAACACACAACTGAGTTAAATGGCCCAAGGATTATGGAAAATATACATAGTAGTGGTTTCGCAGATGGGTCAATATACATGAAAGTGTGGAGTGCAACGACAGGTGAGTTATTGTGATAATTAAAAGGTCCGCAGTGTCATGGACTGGGCTGGACCTGCCAGCCCAGCTCCTTGCCACGGTGAATGTTTGCCCTCAGGAGGGTGTTCTTCCCCTTACCTTTCTCTAGGCTCCTCCTGGGAGGCTCTGAGCTCTGCTCAGCTGTGACAGCTCAGCCACGCCCCTCTCTCCTGTCAGTCCTTACCAGCTGTTAGTTTCTCCACTGTGTACACGCACGCACGCACACACTTCTATCTTCACCTGCATTCTCACTCTCATTCACTCCTTACACACACACACACACACACACTCACTGGTGCAGACGTCCATCCACGCAGGTGTTTCCACTCATGCTCTTCCACACTCTCTCTCCTCTCTCCACACCGGCATCTGCTCGTTAGTGTTCCTGTCAAGGGGGTTAATCATCTCAGACTGGATGCAGAGGGTAAACAGAGAAGGACAATAGGCATGGAGATTATGGTGAGGTAGCAGGAAGAAGGAGTTGGGGGGAGAAAGGATGAATGTATTTTGATGTGAGATGTCATGGAGATGTGAGATGGGCGGTGGATATAAAAGGGAGAACCCCCGGTGTATGGAAACATGCTTTTCTGTGTATGACTGATGTGAGAGTGACTAAAGTTGTCTGCTGCATAAATCTGTTTTCGTTAGTTACACACTCTCCACACTGGTGACCCTTTGACGAATTATGGAACACGAGGCAAGAACCCCAGAGACGGCCCGGACGGGAAGCCCCAGCAACACGTGCGCTGTATCGGTCAAACTACCGGACTTTTGGCTGCATGACCCGCGGTCTTGATTCCACCACACCGAGGCTCAGTTCACCCTCCGGGGAATAACGGCAGACCACACCAGATATTACTATGTGGTCGCAGCGCTGGACGCTCGCACGTCTCAGCAAGTAGTGAGCCTGCTCCAACAGCCTCCAGCCCACGACAAATACGGGGCTCTCAAGGCCGCGCTGACTCGGCGCTACACACTCTCGGACTGTAAGAGAGCAGAGAGGCTCCTGAGGCGCTCCGAGTTAGGAGATGGGTCGGCGGTCGAACTGATGGAGAAGAGGTTAGCGTTGATGGGCACGGACGACGGGCATTTTCTGTTTGCCCACCTCTTCCTCCGGAATCTCCCAACAGAGGCGAGAGCGGTCCTGGCCAATTCGCCATTGCTGGCCACGCATGACTACCGTGCGCTAGCCCAGGAGGCAGATCGGATCATCCTCACCACCAGAGCCCTCACAGTGAACGCGGCGGCGTCGGAACCCAGCGAGACGACCAGCGGAGGCGAGGAGCCGCCGACGGTCGCAGCAGCAGGGGCCAGGAAGCGCCAGAGACACGCTCTGCTTCTACCACTGCCACTTTGGAGAGAACGCACGCAGATGTGTGCCACCGTGCCAATTCAAGCTTTCGGGAAACGCCAAGGCCGGCAGTCGGTAGCAGCTGCGACCGCCGGTGAAGAGAACAAGCTGCTCTACGTGACGGACTTGCGCTCAGAGAGACGGTTCCTTGTAGACACCAGAGCCCAGAAGAGCATCATCCTGCCGTCCTACGCCGACCGGCAAGCGGGAGCTAGCGGCCCCGGGCTGGTAGCAGTAAACGGCTTGGACATTAAGACTTTTGGTGAGAGAAAACTGACTTTATCCCTACACGGCCGTATGTACAAGTGGACTTTTGTCATAGCGGCATTGAGTTTCCCAATCTGGGAGCTGATTTTTTGTGTGCACACGGGTTGCTAGTCGATGTTGCTAATAGGCGCCTGGTTAATGCAATGTCTTTTGATTCTCTCCCCTGTACAGCTCGAGGGGCCGGGCCAATAACACAAGCCAACGTCACAGCTCCAGGCGGTAAGTTCCACACACTGCTCACTCAGTTCCCAGCACTCACGGTCCTGATGTTTTCGGCGGCCATTGCTAAACACGGGGTGGAACACTTTATCACCACCACTAGGCCGCCCATTTTCGCACAACCTCGGCGCTTGGATGCAGCTAATCTGGCCATAGCGCGCGAGGAGTTTGCCAACCTGGAAAGGTTGGGCATCATCAGGCGATTGAACAGCCCGTGGGCATCCCCGCTACACATGGTCCCTTAGGCCGAGGGATCGTGGCGACCGTGCGGAGATTTCCGCAGATTGAATAACGCCACGGCGCACGACCGCTACCCGATTCCCCATATTCAGGATTTTTCCATTCACCTCGCCGTTCACCTCGCAGTAATCTCGCAGCGGTAACCTCGCAGCGGTAATAACGCCGTTTGGCTTGTTTGAGTTTTCACGCATGCCATTCGGATTAAAAGGAGCGGCACAGACATTCCAATGCAAGCTGGATGTGGTGTTGCGCGATCTCCCATTTGTGTTCGTCTACCTGGATGATATCCTGGTGGCCAGCGCGTCCGAGGACGAACACGTAACCCACCTCAGGACGGTTTTCCGGAGGTTGGAGGAGCACGGGTTAATAATCAACCTGGCGAAATGCCAGTTCGGCGTGACGGGGATTGATTTTTTGGGGCACCGCATCTCACGGGAGGGAGCGATACCCTTGCCCAACAAAGTGCGCGCCGTGGCGAATTTTTCCCGGCCTCAGACAGTCAGGGCGTTGCAAGAATTTTGGGGGATGGTTAACTTTTATAACCCCCCCCCCCCCCCCCCCCCCGCAATCATTGTACGCCACGCTCAAGAAACGGAAACTCGCGGACAGAGTCAAATGGAGTCCGGAGCGAGAGCAGGTGTTCTCCGAGGTTAAAACAGCCCTGGCAAATGCTGCACTGTTGGCGCACCCGGACCCGGCGGCCCGGATAGCGCTCACTACCGATGCCTCGGACGTGGCCATAGGGGCCGTCGTGGAGTAATGCGTCGCCGGTTCTTGGCAGCCACTCACTTTTTTCAGCAGGTCATTGTGCGACAGTGGGCATAAATACAGTGCATTCGACAGAGAGTTGCTGGCTCTCTACCTGGCCATACGCCACTTCCAGTTCTGGCTGGAAGGGCGCAGCTTCACTGCGTTCGTGGACCACAAGCCGCTAACGTTCGCGATGGCCAAGGTTTCGGAACCATGATCAGGCCGGCAGCAGAGACAGCTGGCCGCAATCTCGGAGTTTACGACCGATATTAAGCATGTGTCGGGTAAACTGAATGTAGTGGCGGACTGCCTCTCGTGCACAGTAGTGGCCTCGGTCTGCGTGGGGATAGATTATACAGCCATGGCCGCAGAGCAGATTGGCGATACGGACGTGTGTGCGCTCCAGTCTGGACCAACAGGGTTAAGGCTGGAGAGCAGAGTACTGCAAGACAGCAAGCCCCCCCAGTCTGCGACGTCTCCACGGGACGCCCACGCCCGGTGGTCCCAGTTGCTTGGTGCCGCCGAGTGTTTGAGTCAGTTCACACTCTGGCGCACCCAGGAGTGCGTGCGTCAGTCAAAATGGTGGGAGCGAAGTTCGTGTGGCCAGGCCTGCGCAAACAAGTGAAAGAGTGGGCTGCAGCCCGCATAGCGTGCCAACGAGCCAAAGTACACAGACACACGAAGGCTCCTTTGGAGCCATTTCGTATACCGGCGAAGAGGTTCGACCACGTTCACGTGGACCTCGTGGGCCCCCTCCCGCCATCGCAGGGGTACACGCACCTTCTGACAGTGGTGGTCCACACCACACGCTGGCCAGAAGCAGTCCCGCTGGCGGCAACCACATCCACGGACGTGGCGCACGCTTTTTTGACGACATGGGTGGCATGTTTTGGAATCCCGTCGGACATTACGTCCAATAGGGGCCCTCAGTTTGTTTCCAACCTCTGGTCCGCGATGGCCCGTAGCCTGGGGGTTGCAATTCATCGCACAACCGCATACAACTCACAGGCCAATGGGTTATGCGAGCGTTTTCATAGGACACTGAAAGCAGCGCTCAGGGCTTCGCTGACGGATGAAAATTGGGTAGACCGGTTGCCGTGAGTTTTATTGGGGTTGCGTTCCGCACCAAAAGAGGATTTGGAGGCTTCCCCGGCGGAGCTTGTTTTTTCTCAGCCACTGCGGCTGCCCGGGGAATTTTTGCCAGATAATCCCACGCCGGACAACTGCCCGTCTCAGCGTTTGCAGCATAGCACAGACACAGGCACACTGCCAGGCCCACCACTGTTTTCCACACGCTTATGTGCCAAAAACTATGAAGAACGCGGCGTTCGTGTTTGTCAGGCACGATGCCCACCGCTCTCCATTGCGCCCACCCTACGATGGCCCGTTCAGAGTGCTGGAAACAGGGGACAAACATTTTTTGTTAGACTTGGGGGGTCGTTGGGAGAAAATATGCATAGACAGACTTAAGCCAGCCTTTTTGGTGGCGGACGAGCAAGTGATGTTGGCTCGGGCCCCTCGGCGTGGAAGACCCCCACTGAGAACTCCCCAGGTAAACGATTCATCAGAGCAGCCACACGGGCAAGTCGAAGGTTCTCCCCCCTCGCCATTGCCCACCCGCAGACAGACACACCCCCAGGAGCCCCCCACCGGCACAGCAGCGGCGCAGAGGCGGTAAACCCCCGTGACAGCAGATATGGGAAGAGACTGAAGCCAAAAGGACGTGAGGACTGAAGCTCGGTCTGAGATTCAGGGGTGGGGGGGGGGGGGGATGGGGGTCGTGTAGAGGGGGTTCATCATCTCAGACTGGATGCAGAGGGTAAACAGAGAAGGACAATAGGCATGGAGATTATGGTGAGGTAGCAGGAAGAAGGAGTTGGGGGGAGAAGGGATGAATGTATTGTGATGTGAAATGTCATGGAGATGTGAGATGGACGGTGGATATAAAAGGGAGAACCCCCGGTGTATTGAGACATGCTTTTCTGTGTATGACTGATGTGAGAGTGAATAAAGTCGTCTGCTGCATAAATCTGTTTTCGTTATTTACACACTGTCCACTCCGGCATCTGCTCATTAGTGTTGCTGTATTTAAGATCTCAGTTCGCCATTGTGTATTGTTGGGCGATTGAGGTGAATTTCGGAGTAGCCTTCATCTGTCTATTTCTCCTTCGTCCTCTCCAGCCTGTGGATTTCACGGATTAACTCGGACAGCTCCAGCTTCGTGAGTACAAACTGTTTCGTCCCTGCTGTCTATGTTTCCAGATGGCTCTTTTCCGGGCTCCTCCTCCGTTCCTCTGTTGCAGTTCCGTCTGCCTTGGAACATTTTTTCCCCCGTGTTTGACTCTCCTGTCAGACTGAGCATCCTAGAGACTTCCCTGTACTCCTTTGGCTCACTATATTTGGACAGTTATATTTTGTTCTGCACAATAAAACATGCACAACATATTTCTGCAAGTGAGTTTCATTCCTTCTGCCTTTAACAGGCAGAATACATATGACAGAATCACCTGACCAGTAAAAACCCAGCGGAAGCATTGAGAGTGTTTTTTTCTTTTTCATTCTTTTGTGTTTTTCGTCCAGCTGCTCTCCCAGCATGAACTTCACTATTTTTGGACTCATTCCGGAGGAGTGTGCAGCAGCTGAGCGTGCAGTAATTTTCACTTCTTGGGCTCATGCTGACCGCTCCCCGGAGGAAAATTTTTATTTGCTGGACATAGCTGTCGGGGTGATGCAGACGTGCCCCAGCCTTTGGAAATGCCCGGAGTTTGTTCCGCTGCTCACCCAGAACTGCCAGATTCGACAGCGCTGTGAGGAAGCGTTACGGGGGTCCTCCGCAGCACCTGCCTGGCAGCCAAAGAAGCACTTCCGGAGGCGGAATGCCCAGCGCACACTTCCCAGACCGGTGTCCTCTTCTCCTCGTCTGATGCATCGTCCTACTCCCGGGGAGACGGAGCAGGACACCGAGACAGCGGCTGATGTTGTCACCAGCCAGGAACTCAGGTAAGTGTTACTACAATCACTCGCTCTTTCACCTGATGTAGTATGCCAGATTCCTGTGGAGGAGCTTCAGGTTTTGCTCTCCACTGGCACTCCCCCGTCAGCTGCTGTCACCTCTCCTCTGTCTCTTGTCTCTGTTTCCTCCGAATTCTCGCTGGTCCCCAGAGGATGTAGCCAGACGCCGGAGGAGCCAAGGGAGAGAGAGGAGCCTCAGCCACGGCGTAAGAATCGCCCCTCCTCGGGACGTCTGAAGAAACCCTCCTCTGTATCGATGGCCATGAATTTGACGTCACCACCGGCTGTCCCTGCAGCAGAGCCAATTTCCGTGCCAGCTGTTCCGTCAGCCGGTGACTTCTCAGCCCTGACTGCAACCCACGCCGCCGGGACGTCTCCCTTCGCCACCGTGAGATCAGCCGGGGGTTCCCCAGACTCTCCCACGCCTGCGCTGCCGGAACTGGGTCCTCTTCCATTCTCTGAGGGGCCCGTTACTGTCATCGACGCAGGGGAGGATGGTAGCTCACCGCCGGCAGCAGTTTCCACTGAGACCCAGGAGATCAGACAAGTGTGTTTACATTCTATCTCCATGAATAATGATGAATCTTGTCTGTCTCCCGGGGAGGAGCCTCAGGTTGGGCAGTCACCTGAGCGCTCTCTCCCTGCTGCCACTGTCCAAGACTTACTGATCCCCTCCGTGTCTCCTCCCCATTTTTCTGAGTGCTCGCCGGGGCCAAGCCACCAGATCGTGGGGGAGCTTGTGGCCCTGGGTGATCAAGAACAAGGTTCAACACAGAGTGGACCCCTAGCCGTCACGCCGAAGAAGCAGCCTGCGTGGGGGGATCCCACTGGGGGCTTCAGGACTGCCACCACCACCATTATGCCTGCTGCAGAGGCCACTGCAGCAGGGTCTGCACCTGAGCCGGACCATCCAGAGGCAGGGCCTGAGACAGCGGTATCAAATTCACAGAGTCCTGGACAGCGGTGGAGTTTGAGCTGGGTGTCGGACTAAATGCACCATTGCCTGAATGCACCAGACCGAATGCACCACCAGCCTAGTCTGAATGCACCATCTGCCTAGTCTGAATGCACCACCCCTCTGGACTGAATGCACCAGACTGAATGCACCACCTACCTAGTCTGAATGCACAACAAATCTCAAAAATGTTTGTTTTTTTTAATTTATTTATTCAAACATCACAATTTCAAGTAATTCAGTCATTCCAGCTATTTTAGTCTTCTGCATGATGATGTTGTGGTTTTCATAGGCAGTCCAGAGTTGCTTGAGCTTCTGCTGCTTCGAGTCCTGCTTCTTGCTCTGCTTAGAGTTAGGGTTAGGGGTTAGGGTTAGGGGTTAGGGTTACGGCAAAGGTGTTAAGATTAAGTTAAAACCTCCTGCTTTGAGTATTAAGTTTGCATAACTGGATTTCACACCTCCTAAACTTCCATCTATGATATAATATTAACCTATTTCATTGAAAAACTAACATAGGAAAACATATTTGGGGTGGTGCATTCAGTCCATAGGGAGTGGTGCATTCAGACTAAGTAGTGGTGCATTCAGTCCAGGAAAGTGGTGCATTCAGTCCATACATGTGGTGCGTTCAGACTAGGGGTTGGTGCATTCAGGCAGTGGTGCATTCAGGCAATGGTGCATTTAGTCTATAATTCCTTGAGCTCAGGCAAGTGCTCTATTTTGTTTTTCTTTTGTCTGTACTTGACCATTTTTGCCTGGCTCTTGGTGAGGACAGCCGGGTGCAGCCACTAGCTGCACCTGAGCTTGCCTTGCCGGGCTCGCCGCTGCCGGTGACCCTGACCCTCTACTTCTCTTTCTTGTCTCCGAGCCTGCGTCCAGCGTCGCCGGAAAGGATCCGCTGCCGTCGGATTCTACTGCGGGTGCAGCTATGTCCCAGACCAGGACCGCCGCGGGTGCAGCTATGTCCCAGATCGGGTCCGCCATGGGTGCAGCTGTCCCCCGGCCTGGGGCAACAGGGGGCGTAGGGGCTTCACCCTCGTTACTGTCCATTGACGTCGGGGCTCCCCTTCTCTGGTCTCCCCTTCCAACCTTGGGCCTTTCCGTGGGCAGGCCGCCTCCTGGGCCTTTTATCCTGAGCTGGTGGCTCTTGGACTCAGGCCGTCCACCCGGTGAACTGTGCCATGGATGTCGGTGGCCCAGTTTCCCTGGCCGGCCACCTGAACTGCCTGCCCGGGTGGCCTGCTTGGTCCTGGATGTGGCTGGGTCACTTGACCAGCCTCCTTTCATCTCCCCTGGAGCTTGGGACTTTGGTCAGCCCCCTGAACTATGGGACTCTGGGGGTTTGGGGGGAGTGTTGTTCTGGGTGTTTGGATGTACTGTATGTACTCTGGGTTTGCCTGTTATACCTTGTTGTGTTCCCACCTGACCTGGTTCCCCCCCCTCCCACCCTGGTTAGTTGTTATAGTCTCCTGGGGGGGAGGGGTCTCCTTGTGTTGTTGTTTCCTTTTCTGATGGTATACTGGGGTGTCTGGAACCACCCCTTGAGGAGGGGACTCTGTCATGGACTGGGCTAGACCTACCAGCCCAGCTCCTTGCCACGGTGAATGTTTGCCCTCAGGAGGGTGTTTTTCCCCTTACCTTTCTCTAGGCTCCTCCTGGGATGCTCTGAGCTCTGCTCAGCTGTGACAGCTCAGCCACGCCCCTCTATCATGCCAGTTCTTACCAGCTGTTATTTTCTCCACTGTGTACACGCACACACACACTTATATCTTCACCTGCATTCTCACTCTCATTCTCTTCTTACACACACACACACACACACACACACGTGTACACACACTCACTCACTGGTGCAGACGTCCATCCACACAGGTGTTTCCACTCACGCCCTTCCACACTCGCTCTCCTCTTTCCACATCGGCAAACACTCTGCTCGTTAGTGTTGCTGTATTTAAGATCTCAGTTCGCCACTGATATTGTCGGGCGATTGAGGTGAATTTCTGAGTATCCTTCATCTGTCTATTTCCCCTTCGTCCTCTCCAGCCTGTGGATTTCACGGATTAACTTGGACAGCTCCAGCTTTGTGAGTACAAACTGTTTTGCCCCTGCTGTCTATGTTTCCAGATGGCTCTTTTCTGGGCTCCTCCTCCGTTCCTCCGTTGCAGTTCCGTCTGCCTTGGAACACTTTTTCCCCCGTGTTTGACTCTCCTGTCAGATTGAGCGTCCTAGAGGCTTTCCTGTACTCATTTGGCTCACTATGTTTGGACAGTTATATTTTGTTCTGCACAATAAAACACACAACGTATTTCTGTGAGTGTGTTTCATTCCTTCTGCCTTTAACAGGCAGAATACATATGACACTCAGATCTAAGCATGTGAGTGTTTGGAGAGGGGGGGGTGAGGCCTCCGACTGTTTGCAGTCCGGATGGCCCAGGGGAAGAAACTGTTTGTCAGTCTGGAGGTGTGGGACCTGATTGATCTGAACCGTCGTCAGAGGGAAGCAGGTCTAACAGGTGGTGGGTGGGATGCGAGAGGTCTCCTGTGATGGCCTTGATCCTTCTGAGACAGGAGGATCTGGAGATGTCTTCCACAGAGGGCAGAGAGCCACCGATAATTTTTTGGGTGGTGTTGTTGACCCTTTGCACAGTCTTCCTGTTCTCGGCCGTGGAGCCGGCGTACCACACCCCCAGACAGTAGGTGAGCATGTGTTCCACTGAGCAGTGGTAGAAGGCCAGCAGCAGGTTCTGGTCCAGATTGTTCTTCCTCAGGATGCGGAGGAAGTGCAGCCGCTGCTGGGCTTTTTTTTTTTTTTTTTTTTTTTTTTTTTGTTACTTATTTGTACCCGTAGGTAGACTTGGTTTGCAGTCTGGTGCAGTCTGTTTGCAGTCTGATTTCACCAAGATGGCGCCCACAGCGGTCGACATGGTGCTTCGCTGCGCTCTTTGTTTGTTTTTGTTTGTCAATTGTGTGTCTGCTTGCACTTATACCCGTGAAGAACTTCTAAATATCAGGACTTTCACCCCCACGGACCTCCTCCCAGTTTTTCTAGCCCCTGCCGCCGATCTGGTTTATTGTTTGGCTCGGAAAGTGAGACGGCAAAAGAGAGGTAGACGAGCGGGCGCTCTCGTGCGGCTTCGCAGGAGAGGCTCGCGAACGGCGCTGCCTGGCATATTTCTGTCCAATACCAACTCTCTCTCTAACAAGGTAGATGAACTGAGACTGCTGATGCGTTTTAAGGACCTCGCCTCCTCAGCTGTCCTCTGCTTTACTGAGACCTGGCTCCGGGAAAATATACCGGACAGCGCGCTGCGCCTCGACGGCTTTCAGCTCTTCCGTGCTGATCGTGACACAGAGCTTTCCGGCAAGACCACAGGAGGCGGAGTCTGCTTCTACATCAACTGCAGCTGGTGCTCTGATGTAACGGTAATTTCCAAACACTGTTCTCCTGCCTTGGAATTTCTTGTTATCAATTGCAAGCCCTTCTATTCCCCGCGGGAGTTTGCTTCTTTCATAATGATCGCTGTGTACGCCCCTCCCGACGCGGACACGCGCGAAGCTCAGCGCGTGCTCGCGGATCACATTCAACACACAGAGCGGATTTTTCCAGACTCGCTGATTATTGTGGCTGGCGACTTTAATCAGTGCAATCTGAGCCATGATCTCCCCCGCTACAAACAGTTTATTAAATGCCCCACCAGAGGATTAAACACACTGGATCACTGTTACACCACAGTGAAAGACGCATATCGCGCTGTCCCTCGAGCTGCGCTGGGATTATCTGATCACGTGATGGTTCACCTCATTCCCACATACAGACAGAGATTGAAGCTCACTAAACCTGTTGTGAGCACTACGAAGATACGGACCAGTGATGCTGAGGAGAAGCTGGAAACGTGCATGGAAATATCTGACTGGGGCATGTTTAAAGGAGCCACGCATGATCTGGATGAGTACACGGACACTGTGAACTCATATATCCACTTTTGTGAAGAGAACATTCTTCCATCACGCACCAGGGTGAGTTACTCTAATGACAAACCCTGGTTCACAGCTAAGCTCAGACAGATCAGGAAGGAGAAGGAAGCAGCGCTGAAAAGTGGAGACAGGGACTGCTACAGGGAGGTTAAATACCGGTTTAACAGAGAGCTGAAGAGGGCTAAATCTGTGTATTCAGAGAGACTCCAGCAGCAGTTCACTGCTAATGATTCGGCTTCCGTGTGGAGAGGACTGAGGCAGATCACCAACTATCGACCTAAGGCTCCTAAAGGTCAGGATGACAAAGCCCTTTGTCAAAGACTGTCCCAACACTATGCCCGTTTTGACACCTCGTCATCTGTGTCCAACTCCCCCCCTCCCTCCAGCTCCACAGCCTCCACATTCCCTACTTCATTTAAGGCACCCCCCCCTCCTCCCCCCTCCCCTTATCATCAGTGAGCAGGATGTGCTCAAACAGTTCTCCAGACTGAACCCGCGCAAGGCCCCCGGCCAAGACGGCGTGTCTCCCTCCACCCTGAGACTCTGTGCGAAACAGCTGGCTCCTGTCTTCACAGACATTTTTAACACCTCCCTTAAGTTATGCCACGTGCCGTCCTGCCTCAAATCCTCCACCATCATCCCTGTCCCCAAGAAGCCACGGATCACTGGACTTAATGACTACAGACCTGTAGCGCTCACCTCTGTAGTCATGAAGTCCTTTGAGCGCCTGGTCCTGTCCCACCTCAAGTCCATCACCACCCCTCTCCTGGACCCGCTGCAGTTGCCTACCGAGCCAACAGGTCTGTAGACGACGCAGTCAACCTGGCCCTCCACTCCATCCTGCAGCACCTGGACTCCCCGGGAACCTACGCCAGGATCCTGTTTGTGGACTTCAGCTCCGCATTCAACACCATCCGCCCCGCTCTGCTCCGGGACAAGCTGTCCCTGCTCAACGTGCCTGACTCCCTCTGCAGGTGGATCATCGACTTCCTGACGGACCGGAGGCAGCATGTGCGGCTGGGAAAGACTGTCTCAGACTATACTAGCATCAGCACCGGATCACCCCAGGGCTGTGTACTTTCCCCCCTACTCTTCTCCCTTTACACCAACTCCTGCACCTCCAGCCACCAGTCTGTCAAGTTGATCAAGTTTGCGGACGACACCACCCTCATCGGGCTCATCTCCAACGGCGACGAGTCCGCCTACAGGAGAGAGGTGGCCCAGCTGGCGTCCTGGTGCAGCAATAACAACCTGCAGCTGAACGCTCTGAAGACAGTGGAGATGATTGTAGACTTCAGAAAAGTCACTACTCCTCTGCCCCCCCTCACCCTCTCAGGCTCTCCCATCACCACTGCTGATTCCTTCCGCTTCCTAGGCACTACCATCACCAGGGACCTCAAATGGGAGCCGACCATCAGCTCACTCATCAAAAAAGCCCAGCAGAGGATGTTCTTCCTGCGGCAGCTGAGGAAGCTCAAGCTACCCACCAAGATGTTAGTGCAGTTCTACACAGCCATCATCGAGTCCATCCTCACCACCTCCATAACCGTGTGGTACGCAGGAGCCACTGCCAGGGACAGACTAAGGCTGCAGCGCGTCGTGCGCACTGCTGAGAAGGTGATCGGCTGCAAGCTCCCATCTCTCCTGGATCTGTACATCTCCAGGACCCGGAGGCGTGCTGGCCGGATCATAGCCGATCCCTCACACCCTGGTCACGTACTGTTTGCCCCCCTCCCCTCTGGTAGAAGACTTCGGTCCATCCAGACTAAAACCTCCCGTCACATGAACAGCTTCTTCCCCTCTGCCATCAGACTGCTGAACACTAAGTGACTTATTGACTCTCGTGCACCATGTACAGCAGCTCAACCAGACTCATGTCAATCATCACTGTTTTCTTCCTGCATTACCGACTGCACTATATAGTTCTCCACAGTATCTGCTGCTGGCTAATATATTTTAACTGTTGACCGGTATCACTTAATCTTATCCTACACTTTATTACATGTATAGTTTATTTCTTTTATCTTATCATGTTTAATGTTGCAGCATTGTACCGAGACAAATTCCTAGTTTGTGTACTACATGAACAATGGCAATAAACCTGATTCTGATTCTGGTGACAAGCCACTGGCTGCTGGTCGCTGCGTGCGCGAGCGCCCTAAACCTACATGTTTTTGGTATGCGGGAGGAAACTGGAGAAATCCCGGAGTAAACCCGCGCAACACGGGGAGAACATGCAAACTCCACACAGCTCACTGTTGGTCGGGGGCTGGGATCGAACCCACGATCCCCGCGATCCCCCGGCCGAGGGTAAAACTGTGCTGCCACAGTGCTAAACCACTGCGCCACCGTGCAGCTTTCTTCACCAAGGCCTTGGTGTTGACAGTCCGGGAGAGGTCAGAGGGGATGTGGGTTCCCAGGAACCTGAAGGCGGGGACATTTTCCACGCGGTTGCCCTTTAAAAGGGGGAAGGGGGGTCCTGTCTGTTCTTCCTGAAGTCTAATATGAGTTCTTTGGTTTTTTGGACATTCAGTTTCAGGTTGTTTGCTTGGCACCACAGCAGCAGATTCTCTACCGCCGCCCTGTATACCTTCTCATCATCATCGGTGATGAGCCCAACCAAGGTGGTGTTGTCCATGTATTTCACGATGATGGTGGTTCAGTGGGTGGGAATACAGTCAGAGGTGTACAGGGAGTACAGTAGGGGGCTTAGCACGCATCCCTGGGGGGAGCCAGTGCTAAGAGGCAGTGTGGAGGAGCGGTGGGGGCCAAGTCTGACTGTTTGTGGGTGGTTGGTGAGACAGTTTTTTTATCCAGGAGCGGGGGGGGGGGATCTGTAGGAGGTGCAGTTTGTTGATCATGATATCTGGGATGATGGTGTTGAAACCTGAGCTGTAGTCCACCAAGAACATCCTCACGTAGCTCCTTGGGCTCTCCAGGTGGCTCAGTGCTCTGTTGAGTGTGGTGGCGATGGTGTCTTCCATAAACCGGTTCTCCCTGTAGGTGAACTGGTGGGGTTGAAGGAGGGTGGAAGACAGTCCCTGATGTGCTTTGACACCAGTCCCTCCAAACACGTCATGACTACAGACGTGAGTGCTATAGGTTTGTAGTCGTTCAGGCTGTCAATTGTGGATTTTTTGGGATGGGGATGATGGTAGAGACCTTGAGGCAGGAGGGGACAGTGGCGTGCATCAGGGAGAGGTTGAACAACTTGGTGAGGATCTTTGCCAGCTGGTCTGCACATGCTTTCACCACCACTCCTGGGATGCCGTCTGGGCCAGCAGCCCTGCAAGGGTTCACTGCTCCCAGTTGCCTCCTCACCTCATGCACCTGTAGAGAGAGGGGGAAGGGAGGGGAGAGAGGGAGGGAGGAGATGGGGGGTGAGTTTGGGGGGAGGTGTGCTCAAACCGGGCAAAGAAGTTGTTAAGCTCCTCTGCAGAGTGACGCTGCTGTCTGATGTTGGGGGGGCCCTGGCCCCTGTCGCTGGTGAGGGCCTGGATGACTTTCCACATCTGTCGGGGGTTGTTGTTTGCGAGGAACCCCTCCACCTTCCCCCTGTAGGTTTTCTTAGCGAGTTTTATGTCTCTCCTCAGGTTGGCTCTGGCAGTGCTGTACAGAGAGCTGTCCCTCTGCCTGAAGGCAGAATTGTGGGCTCTAATCAGAGCCTGGACCTCACTGGTCATCTAAGGTTTGCGGTTTGGAAATATCCAGATGTCTTTGGCGACTGTCATATTTTCTACACAGCATTTGATGTAGAAGACGTCAGACTTGGTGTAGGAGTCTAGGTCCTGCTGTTCAAAGATGCTCCAATCAGTACAGGCAAGGCAGTCCTGTAGCTGGAGGAGAGCATTTTCAGGCCAGGTTTTAGTTGTTTGTTTGTTTGTTTGGATGGCGGGGGGGGAGCTTTTCCTTTAGGCAGGTATTAGAAGCAGGGAGAGATGGTCTGATTGTCTAAGGTGGGGGAGGGGTGCCTCTGTTGGCGTGCTTAATGTTGCTGTAAACATGATCAAGTGTTCTCTCCCCTCTTGTGAGACATTTAACATGTTGATGGAATTTGGGGAATACAGTCTTGAAGCATGCTTTGTTAAAATCCCCTGCAATAATGTGGAGTGGATCGGGGTGATCTCTTTGCTTCCTGCTGATGCTGTGGTTGAGGTGATTGAGTGCTAAGCTAACGTTAGCATCTGGAGGAATGTAAACAGCTGTTAAAATTATTGCATTTAGCTTGCAGAGAAGATAAAAAGGCCTGCACAGGAAGGATATGGCCTCAAAGTCTAGTGAACAATGGCTTTGAATTATTCTGCTGTTATTACACCAAGTCTGAAGCACATAAACACAGAGCCCTCCACCCCTTCCCTTGTCAGACTCAGCATTGCGGTCGAAACGGAACATAGTTTGGCCAGGTAATTCCACAACAGCGTCAGGAATACGTGGGTTCAGCCATGATTTGGTCACAATCAGAATACAACAGCCCTGGACGCAGCGATTATAGGTGATCTCCGATTGCAGCTCATCCATTTTGTTGACGAGGGATCTGGTGTTGGTGAGAAAAATTGAAGGTAACGGTAGTTTGGTGTGTAGTTTGCGCAGCTGAGCACGGAGCCCAGCCCTGCTGCCAAGTTTCTGCTTTCTCTCTCGTCATCTACACTGTTTGCAGGGCATAAATGTTGATTACTGGAATGAGTGCTGGAGATGTCGGAGTGAAGTTGGTGACCGATGCCTTTAAGTTTCTGGCAACTGTAGGTAATTAGTCTGTCACAGAAGGAGCACAGAAAAAGGCAGAAAAAAACAAACAAAAACGAGTGCAGTAGTCCGGAGTGTCGAGCCACTGCGTATGAACACACCGCCATCTTGACAAGAAAAAAAAAAGTCTTATCCCAGATTTCTTCCACCACTGTCCTGGTCATTCTGATAAGCACAGCTCTCAAAGGTGGCAATAATAAGATTAGTGTCACAAATGCCTCTCCAAGGCGCGGAGAGGACAGATCTAAGCTCAGGGTGTGTTCAAGATATTGTGAACACAACAAAAACATCCAGAAGTGCCCAAAGACAAAATGCGAAACACAAATAACTTACAGCTTGGAGCCTCTGAGCAGGGAAGAGCTCAGAAGAAGACAAAACTTCAGAGGCTGGACAATAATGGCGAGGAGAGAATCATAACAGAGCCAATTTAGCCACAAAACACAAGGAATTAACAGAGCTTAAATACCCACAGGTGATTGAGAGATGATGGGCAGCAGCTGAGACAAGGAGCGAGCAAAGACCTAGTTATATATCTCTCCCAGCTGAGGTGAGCTGGGAAACAAGCAGTGAGAGGGAGGTGGGAGCATCTGGGAACAGGAGACATGATGGCCCTGTCACAGGGAAAGGCACAACAGTCTCAAAACATGAATAGCCAACAAAACAATACAAAAACCCCACAACTAATAAATGGCACCATAAATCATCAGAAAACAAGGCACAAAAGGACATCACAGGGCTAAGAGAAAATACAGGGAAAAATGCATCAATAAATAGAGAGTCTGAGCCCGGCAGAACCCGTGCTCAGACCTGTGTCAATAAGATACGATGAGGAGCTCACTTCACATGATGTACAGCAGTGGTTTTTTCTACCTGGTTTTTCTGGTTGGCGGTTTGAATCCCGCTCTCCCCAGATATCCTGCCGTTGTGTCCCTGGGCAAGACACTTTACCCCCAGTTGCTCCTGGTGGGTCTGGACAGCACCATGTTGGGCAGCTCTGGCGCCATCAGTGTGTGAATGGGTGGATAGCAGGATCTGTAAAGCGCTTTGGACATCTAGAGATGAGAATAAATGTGCTATATAAGTGAATACCATTTACCATTTTACCTCTCAAACTACTTCTGTGAGAAAATCAGGTTCAGCGTTTCCAAGGATTGTCACCTTCCAGGGGAGCCAGATGGGGGGAAGGAACCAAAGCTGGTCATTTGCATGACTTAACATGACTTACAGCGCTGATCAAAAGGAGCTCTGCTTAAGTAGCCATGTGCTTCTACCTCATGAGCTGCTGATTGGCCCAAAAGAATAAAGAGTAGCTTTTTCATGATTTACACTAGTATATTTTGCAAAAAAAAAAAAAAAGAAAATCCCAAATTAAAAAAAAAGGTATTTCTGTGTTTTTTAGGAATCACATCAGGCCGACTTCTTGTTGGTTTTTCCATGACTGGTCACAAATTTGGGATCGAACTTTTGCACAGCTGTTTTTTAAAGAAGGGCTTTTCCTCCTCCGTTCAATAAAAATTTCATGTCTATATAGCACTGCCTAAAAAACTCAAAAATCCTCATCCACGTGAAAATACACGAAGGCGTCCTGATGCCACTGTGTCTTTACATTGGCTGCAGTGTAGCTGAACAGTCACTAGGGTTTCGTAGTAAATTACTGAGACACTTTCATACATGGTCATGCAACTTTATTGAAAACAGTCAGAATGGAATTCATGCAACTTCTTTTTCCCTCTGTACATGTAGGGTGTAGCTGTTGCCTCTCGGCTCCACTGTTAGCATGATGCTAGTTGCTAGTTACATACTGGCTGCTGCACTCCTCCAGACCAAAATCCTCAGCACATCTGTACTAAAAGGTTACCCATTTCCTCTGTTTAAAGAGAATGAGTGGTCACGCATCTTTTACTGCGGATCATATGTGCATGTGCGCCCTTTCAAAGGACAGATGCATTCATAAATGTCGCTTGGAATTACGAAGTTGTGGAAGGTGGAAGCAGACGAGGCAGCGAGCTGCACGACACACAAACTTTATTCCACTTCCAACATAAACACAAAAACTCTGAAACCTGAGTGCCTGAGCGAACTCCTCTATTCACTTTAATTCCCGCCTCCGGCACTCAGGGTAAACACATCAACATTCAGACTGCAAGACACACACACACATTAACATAACATTGACCCACACGTCACAGAGCAGGTCTTGCTACACTACATTCGCACCCCTGCGTCTTCAGGTGTCAGCCTGGTGCAGCAGGGGGCGAAAGGCACATCTTTGTTTGGTTGGCTCCTCTCAGCTTTCTCCATTAGCATCTCTAACCATCTTCTCCCCCACCAACCCTCTTGTCCTGGGTGGAGTGCCATGTGCATTGTGTCCACCACAAAGTGAGCATTTCTTTGAAAGTGTCAAACATGACGTATTCCATCTTTCCTCAGATATATCTGACCTGCTGAAGCCTCAGCCTCTTCCCCGCTCCGCCGTCCACGCTGACGCTGACCTGGTGATGGTAGCGACTGACCAGGAAGCTGCCGATAACGTTGCTGTGGTCTCAGTTATGCTGGCATCTGTTGCAGCGGTCATGTTGGTGGTTTCCATGGTGATGGTGGCCTGGATGATGATGAAGAAGGGGAAAAAGACGGAGAGTGACAAAGAAATTCTCATATAGGACGTTTCCAGATTCCTGCATGTGAGTTAAAATCACTACATTGATTTCTTATGCCACTAAACTTCTAAAAGAATCACCACTGATTGTGTCTCTTTTTTAACAGGAACACCCAACCGGGGTTTTGCATCTCTATTCTCTGCAACATGATGGCCAGAACAGAGGCCGAGCACCATGGTTTAATGCTGAATTTTATACCATAGCCACATTATATCCAGCTTATACTGCTTTAAATGCTAACTGAAAATGAATGTTTAAAAACAATGAAAATAAAAGCATCTGAAAAAGCATAAAAGCATCTGAAAACATTTGTTCCTCACATTCCAACATCATCACTACAGTGAGACTGAATTTGAATGTGCCCGTTAATCCTTAGAAGTAAGCACCTTCCATTCACTCCTGTCCATGTTTTAGATGCTCCCCAGAGGTCCTCTTTTGTTAAAAAAAAAAAAAAAAGCATTCTCAGGATCAACCATATACATTTTTTGTATAAAAAGATGCATCCATCCATCTGCTAAAATACAATTTGTGCTGCAGTCAGCTGAGACTTAAACAATATTCATATCAATGAAATATAAGAATATTTTAACCTGTCTTGTCAGAGAGAAAAAAAAGCACAAATTCATGACAAAAAAGTGCAAATTTATGAGGAAAAAAGTTGCAAATTAAAAAGAAAAAAGTTGCAAATTTATCAATTTTTTGAAAATTTATGAGGAAAAAGTTGCAAATTTATGAACGAAAAAAAGTCACAAATTTACAAGAAAAAGTTACAGATTTATGGGGAAAAGGCTGAAAATTTGAGAAAGTTGCAAATTTATGAGCAATTTTTTTGAAAATTAATGGATTAAATTTATATGACACTTTACATGTCAAGTGACATCTCAAAGCTCTTCCAGTCAGTCCACTATTCATTCACTCCAGACAGACACTGGTAGTGGTAAGCTACCTCTGTAGCCACAGCTGCCCTGGGGCAGACTGACAGATATGTGGCTGCCAATTTGTGCCAACGGCCTCTCCGACCACTACCAGACATTTATACACATTTATACACAGTGTCATGGACACTGGAGACAAGGTGGGTAAAGTGTCTTGCCCAGGGACACAACGGCAGGATGGCTGGGGAGAGTGGGATTCGAACCACCAACCCTCTGGTTATTGGACGACCCACTCTACCTCCTGGGCCACTGCCAGCCGCCCACATTTCCCTCCTCTTTTCCACTTTTGCTGAGCACCAAGCTGGACAGCAGGAAGTTCCATTTTTATATGGTCTTTGGCATGACCCAGCTGGGACTTAAACCCTGACCTTCCGTTTGTGGGGTGGATGCTCTACCTCTAGGCCACCACTCCAGAGGAAAAAGTTGCAAATTTATAAGAAAAAAACTCAAATTTACATGACAATATTCATATCAAAGAAGTAAAGCTACATAGTTTTGACCCGTCTTGTCCAGCAGATGGCAGCACAGCAGACATCTGCCATTTACTTTGCCAAATGGAGCTCTGCACATATTTGATGCACGTATACGCAAAATATAAATACTATTTTATAGGCTCCCCTTGCTGAGTAATTACTTTCATTCAGTTATTTTAGCACCGCTGGACCTGACAGGGGAGAGTGGGGGATCAAAATGAGGGGATATGAAGTGGGCGGGGCTGCGGGGAAAGAGAAAGAAAGCAGTAGAAGAGTTTCTGCTTTTAAGGGAATCACTGCAGAAGCCGAACATCTACACCTGAACGAGAACAGACAGATGACTAATGATTGACTCCTCATGAGCTGGAGGCCTAAAAATATAAAGTTTCTTACTTTCTTTTAAAAATATTTTCTGTTGTATTATTCAGTAAGTGTGTTTTTATAACAGTATTATTAATATCTGGAGTTACACATGTGGACAAAATTGTTGGTACCCCTCTGTTAATGAAAGAAAAACCCACAATGGTCACAGAAATAACTTGAATCTGACAAAAGTGGTAATAAATAAAAAGTCTATGAAAATTAACCAATGAAAATCAGACAATGCTTTTGAATTGTGGGTCAACAGAATTATTTTAAAAAACAAACTCATGAAACAGGCCTGGACAAAAATGATGGTACCCTTAACTAGGGCTGGGCGATATGGCCAAAAAATAAAATCTCGATTTTTTTGGTCATCTTGGACATTACGATTTTAATCGAAGTATTAACTCAACACACATGTATTTCAAAAGGAGCTTGATTTATTAAAAAATAAATCTTGTGCAAACAAAAATATTCTACAAACATGTCAGTGTTGCTGACAAAGCTTGTTTGGATTATAGGCGAAAGCTCAAACACTTCACACGTCACACAAATGACGGCTCAACTTTTGCTACAATTCTGCAAATAAATATGTTTTTCATATTTTAGAATAAAAAGAAAAAATGTAAACTTAAACATTAATAACATGAACCATGTGCAAAAAAGTGCATAATTTGCTGGAAGGTCACAATCAACTGTCAAAGTCAAAAACTAATATCTTAAAACTACAATGAAACTAGTTCTTGTAAACGTGAAATACTGCCTCTTGTGCAAAAAAAGGAACTTAAGCAGCACCAACTTCATAAACTTTGGATATGTTTTACCTTTGAAGCATCACCTATTTATACTGTGCATAAACACTGTATCAGCTTTGATTGTTTTAAACTCTTAGATTTCTTGCAAGAAAAACAAGCCTGTCAACTGACTCTGGCTTAAGACAAGCTCTAGTGCACGTTACAATGTTTCCCCCTGTACTAAATACCCTTTCAGATGGGGCACTTGTTGTGGGTATTGAGAGGTACTTTTTTGCCAGTTTACTAAGTCTGGGAAAATGTGTTTCGTGCTGTTTCCACCATGTAAGTGGGTCTGAATCTGCATCAGTTTCAGGTGCCAGCAAGTATGCTGACAGCTCACCCTTAACTTTAGCTTCATAGGTCTTTGTTTCAGCCTCAACTGGAGTCTTTTTAAAGAAGCTGCTGAGGGATTTCTTCATCTTTGTTGGGGGTTCAACAACCTGACTCTCAGATTTGTCTTTATCTGCAGCATGAGTAACTGGTATGCCTCTGTAATGCATGGTGGAACAGAGTTCTGCAATGGTTCTCTCTCTTAGTTTTTCAATCTTGTCTGGCTCAATGTAAGTTGTGCGGAACCTGGGATCTAGTAGTGAGGCAAGGTCAATGAGGTCTTGTGTGGTTTGATCGCTGTATTTTTGGTTAAGATATTTCAGCACATCTGTTTTGATTTGTTTTGTGAGCTCAGTATCGTCATCATCCGACTTCAGCAAACTGTTGTTAAACAGATGAAGGGTTGGTTTTATGAAAGAGATGCTCACATTTGTCTCACCAGACAATGCATCAGTAAAGTCATGTAATGGCTTTATGGCTTTATTTACTGACTCTAAAACATCAATGTCCTGCCAGGTTGGCACTAAGTGCCCTGTTTTCTTATCTGCACCCAAGATTTGTCCAATTGCCTTCTCCTGCTCCAGTATACGCTCGATCATCTGCTGACGTGACCCCCATCTTGTAGGTTCTTCTGAGATGAGCTGATGTTCAGGGAGGCCAAGTTCTGCTTGCACCACTGCCATGTCTCTCCGCTTCTTCCAACTAAAGGAGAAGGCACTGATGACTTTCTTGCAGACTCCTACGGCACGTTCGATGCGAGCATCCTTACAAGCATTCCTTGTAAAGAAAAAGAATGATTAATACACTTAGCATTACTAGAGTATACAAAATATCAACAACTCCTTGCTGATGTATAGTAATGTCAATAAAAATATTGTTATTAATGCAATATTACATAAATTTGTATGTGGTTGTAGTAAATGAATCAAGAATATACTACCGCTTAAAAAAAAAAAGTGGTATTATAGGAGAAAATAAATTTTAAAAAAACCTGTAAATTAAACAAGTAGTATTATGCCTGATAATGTTTAGTAGGTGTTGCTTTAAGTTTTAATAGTATAGATTTATGTTGCATTTTAAATGATGGTGCACATTGCATTTTACTTGCCTATTGCGTTGTGGAGCCTGTGTCCAAAGCAGCTGAGGTGGGTCCACTGGTTTAGCTTCAGGGCCTTCATCATATTTGTGCCACTGTCAGTAGTCATACACACCATTTTCTCCTCATCCAACTTCCACAGTGCCAAGGAGTCTTTGAGCCCCTGTGCAATGAGCTCTCCAGTGTGATCTTCAGGAAAGTAGGTGGTTTGTAAACAGCAGCTGTTCAGACTCCAGTTCTCGTCGATATAATGCACTGTTAAACTCAAGTACGGTTGAAGAGATCGACTGGACCAAAGGTCTGTAGTAGCAGAAAAAAATAAAACCGTGTCCAGCTTTTCATAAAGCGCTTGTCGTGTTTCGTTGTACAGTTTTGGTAGTGCAACCTCCGCAAAGTATTTACAACTCGGTGGTTGGTATTTTGGATCCCAAACTTTTAGCATGTGGAGAAAGCCAGGCTTCTCTCCGGTGTAAATAGGCGCCATATCCATTCCTAAATGAACAGCAATGACTTCAGTCATCTGCTTCCACCGTGCCCCTGACTTATCGTATGGCACGACACTAGAAAATGATGCGGCTAAAGTTTGTCGTTTCTTCGCGGCATAACCTTGTTTGCCTTGGCTAGTGCCAGCCATGCTACACTCCCGTAGCTGCGAGCACTCCTCCCATTCTTTAGGGTGCCTCTGCCGGAGGTGCTGATAGAGGTTAGTTGTGCTGCTGCTCTTCGTTTTCACAGTTTTTCTGCAAACCTTGCACACGGCTGTACTTTGCGCTGCGTCGGTCTTGTCAAAGCTGAACCACTTCCATATAATCAAGGTAACATGAGTCCCTTTTCTCGCTACCAACTCTTCGGCTTGTGCTGTGTCCACCATGGCCGGGGCATGAGTGCTTAGGTGGAAGGAGACAAGAGGCGGAAGCATACGCTAATGCTCAAGTCATAAAAGGCAGAAGAAGAACCCGTATTTTATTTATTTAAGGTCACCTCGATTTTACGATTTATCAAATCGTCGATTTTTAAAAAGGTGAATTAATCGAATTAATTCGATTTATCGCCCAGCCCTACCCTTAACTTAATATTTTGTTGCACAACCTTTTGAGGCAATCACTGCAATCAAACAATTTCTGTAACTGTCAATGAGACTTCTGCACCTCTCAGCAGGTATTTTGGCCCACTCCTCATGAGCAAACTGCTCCAGTTGTCTCAGGTTTGAAGGGTGCCTTCTCCAGACGGCATGTTTCAGCTCCTTCCACAGATGTTCAATAGGATTTAGATCAGGGCTCATAGAAGGCCACTTTAGAATAGTCCAATGTTTCACTCTTAGCCATTCTTGGGTGTTTTTAGCTGTGTGTCTTGGGTCATTTTCCTGTTGCAAGACCCATGACCTGTGACTGAGACCAAGCTGTCTGACACTGGGCAGCACATTTCTCTCTAGAATACCTTGATAGTCTTGAGATTTCATTGTACCCTGCACAGATTCAAGACACCCTGTGCCAGATGCAGCAAAGCAGCACCAGAACATAACAGAACCTCCTCCATGTTTCACAGTAGGGACAGTGGCTATGTTTACATGGACACAAGTGACCGGATTAAAAGCCTGATAGGAATAAAAATGCTAAATGTAAACACCCCAGTCTGAATATTCTAACCCGATCACGCTCATTCGGATCAAAATTTCATTCTGATTTTTGGCCACGGTTACATGGGCAAAATTTCATCAATCTGATTACTATTCAGATCAGAATTTTACGGTTTACATGGATCCTGAAAAAGCTGATCTGATTAGGACGTGCATTTCCAAGTGTCACACATTTGAATGGAATAAATCATTTTGACATGTGCACGTCGACATTTCGACATTCTGAAAATAGTAGAAGAAGAAGCAACTTCCGGTGTTAGCAAGCCCCGCTTCGTGTCAAAATTGACCTGTATTGTCAATCAGTCAATCAAACTTTATCCCAGACTCATGGTCCATCAAAAATAAAATAAACAAGACAGTTGAAACAGTTAATAAAAAAAACAAGACAATTAAAAAAGTTACAAAACAATAAGAAACAACTTCTAAAAGAGTACAAAAACAGTACAGACTTTAAAAAGACTTAAAAAAACAACTGTACCAATGCCTTCTAAACTGTGACTGAGAGCGAATAGAACTGAGCTTAATGCTAGACATAACCTGAATGATTTCATTTCCAGATACATCAAGCCGACAGATGAACTTATACATAAGATTCCTTATTACTGCATGCAGTGTATTTACACGTGATGATACAAATAACTCAGAAGCACTGCACCATCGAGGCTTTTTAAGTAAAATTCTTAAAGCATCATTGTAAGCAACCTGTAATTTCTGCATGCTTTGTTTCCTATAGTTTATCCATAAATGAGCAGTGTATAAAGGTGTACAATAGGTTTTAAAAAGAACCAGCTTCACCTCATCTGAACAAAAGCCAAACCTACATGCAAGAATATTTGCTTGCATATAGATTTTGCAGCGCTGTCTGAAAATATCATCATCATCAGTCATTCTATCATTAATAAAATATCCCAGATATTTAACTTTATCCCTGACAATTAATTCCCTGCCTGCCAAATCAAAGACAGGGAATTTCATCAATAAATCTTCTCTAGTGCGGCAAATCAGCACACAACTCTTATTTGTATTATATTTTATGTCATTTTCCTCTCCATAAGCAGTACACACTCTTAATAACTCCTGGAGACCAGCACTACTTGGACTGAGAATAACTAGATCATCAGCATACATAAAATGATTCACTAACTTATTCCCTATTAAACACCCAGTTTTACAGGCATTCAGTTGCTTTGACAACTCATCCATATAAAGATTAAATAGAATAGGGGACAATATACTGCCCTGTCTGACACCACTGCTCACACCAAATGGGGATGAATGACTCTTCCCCCATTTCACCAGCATCTTCTGATGTGCAGACCAGTAAATCAGGATACGTACTAAGTACTTGGGAACCCCCCTATCAATCATTTTTCTAAACAATTTTCTGTGATTAACACGATCAAACGCCTTAGAGGCGTCAATAAAACACAAAAAAACTGATGAATTTTGATTTCTATACTTATAATTTCTTTTAAAGCATATAGGGTTCAGTTTTGGGGCCATTATTATTCAATATGTATATAAATGATATATGTAAAGTCTCGGAAAAAATGGATTTAATATTGTTTGCCGATGACACTAATCTATTATGCAGTGGAAGCAATTTGGAACAACTTTTGGATACACTCGGAAAGGAATTAGGAAAGCTTAAACTGTGGTTTGATTCAAACAAATTAATGCTCAATTTAAGTAAGACAAAATTTATAGTTTTTAACAACCATCACAACAACTTGAATGGATGAATGAATGAATATTTCAGATAGATTAAAAGTACAGATTAAAAAGAAACAGAATAATATAACAAAGGGGAAAAAAATCCAACAAGGTCAAATTAGACAATAACTCCTCTGATTATACAGTTCAACATAAGTTATCCGAAATGGGTGATGGCTGAAGCCGCAGCTTATATTGCCCACCCATATTCCATCCAAGAATTCAAAAGAAAAACAAAACAAGGGCGATTACAATTCAGAACAAAGCTAAGACAAAATGTGACAAAAAACTAAGCTACAACACAACGCAGACTGGATATGATAATCCTTATGTGATTTTATATGTCATCTAGTATATATGTTTGGAGTATTTCTTCCTTTAGTTTTTGTTTAAATTGTCCAAGCGTTGTACATGATTTTAATTCAGGTCCAAAATCGTTCCATAATCTGACTCCTTGCACTGAAACACAGTGTTGCTTGGTGGTAGTTCTCACTGAAGGTTTTTGAAATATACATGTTCCTCTGAAATGATATTGTTTCTCCCTTATTTGGAACAACTTTTGGATATTTGTGGGCAGTGATAGATTCTTCACTTTAAACATTATTACTGCAGTTTTAAAGTCAACCAGATCTTTCAACTTGAGAGCTTTTAATTTAAGAAAAAGTGGGTTTGTTGGTTCCCTGTGAGCAGCTTTGTTTATTATTCTAATAGCTCTCTTCTGAAGCATAAAGACTGGATATATGTTTGTTTTATATGTATTTCCCCATACTTCAGTACAATATGTCATGTATGGGAGTATTAATGAATGATACAAGGTATATAGTGTGGGTTGATTCAGCAAATATTTCACTCTGTGTAGTATTGCAATTGATTTGGATATTTTACCTTTAATATAATTAATATGTGACTTCCAACACAGTTTATTATCAATTATTACTCCAAGAAATTTAGTTTCAGATACCATTTCAATCTCTACACCATTTACACTGAGTTTAGATACTAAGTTGTTGTGATGGTTGTTAAAAACTATAAATTTTGTCTTACTTACTGCCAAAGGGTATCTGAAACTAAATTTCTTGGAGTAATAATTGATAATAAACTGTGTTGGAAGTCACATATTAATTATATTAAAGGTAAAATATCCAAATCAATTGCAATATTACACAGAGCGAAATATTTGCTGAATCAACCCACACTATATACCTTGTATCATTCATTAATACTCCCATACATGACATATTGTACCGAAGTATGGGGAAATACATATAAAACAAACATATATCCAGTCTTTATGCTTCAGAAGAGAGCTATTAGAATAATAAACAAAGCTGCTCACAGGGAACCAACAAACCCACTTTTTCTTAAATTAAAAGCCCTCAAGTTGAAAGATCTGGTTGACTTTAAAACTGCAGTAATAATGTTTAAAGTGAAGAATCTATCATTGCCCGCAAATTTCCAAAAGTTGTTCCAAATAAGGGAGAAACAATATCGTTTCAGAGGAACATGTATATTTCAAAAACCTTCAGTGAGAACTACCACCAAGCAACACTGTGTTTCAGTGCAAGGAGTCAGATTATGGAACGATTTTGGACCTGAATTAAAATCCTGTACAATGCTTGGACAATTTAAACAAAAACTAAAGGAAGAAATACTCCAAACATACATACAAGATGACATGTAAAATCACATAAGGATTATCATATCCAGTCTGCGTTGTGTTGTTGCTTAGTTTTTTGTCACATTTTGTCTTAGCTTTGTTCTGAATTGTAATCGCTCTTGTTTTGTTTTTCTTTTGAATTCTTGGATGGAATATGGGTGGGCAATATAAGCTGTGGCTTCAGCCATCACCCATTTCGGATAACTTATGTTGAACTCTATAATCAGAGGAGTTATTGTCTAATTTGACCTTGTTGGATTTTTTTCCCCTTTGTTATATTATTTGGTTTCTTTTTAATCTTTACTTTTAATCTATCCGAAAATAAAGATTCATTCATATATGCACAGATCTGTTCCATGATGGGGTTTAAATCCAAATTGATGATCAGTAGATCTGATGAATACATTTAATTTTTCAAACATGATTCTTTCCAGTACTTTAGATATTATATTGGCTATAGCTATGGGCCTGTAATTATCCAGGCTACACAGCTTGCCAGCTTTATCTTTAATGACTGGTATCAACACAACAGACAATAATGATTCTGGTAACATCCCATGAATCATGAAGCTGGTGAAACAGATTGCAAGAAGAGGAGCAATTCTTGAGCTAGCATATTTAAGATGCTCAGCAGAAATACAATCTAAACCACTTGCTTTGTTATCTGATAATTCTCTACTGGCTTTGGTCACTGCATAAGTAACAATCAGGAGCGAATCGTCCCTCTCTACTTTCCCTTCTTTCTAAGTTTCATCCTTTGTTGAATTAAATAATGAATAAAAATGCTGCCGCCATAAATCCACAATATTTTCTATACCTGAAATGCCTTCCAGAGTCCAGGGTAAAGATGTTTTACTGTTACTAATCCATCTAAGCTCCTTCCAAAAATCTGTGACATTCTTATCTAACAATTTCTTGGCCAAGGAATTACTTTTCATTAGCTGCTCATTTTTAGAAATATGACAAATAGCATACTTAAACTTTGCATTCGTACATTTCTTCATCTCAAATTCTGGCCCTTGTCTGGGTCTCCCAGCCACCACCCATGCTTTATATGCTTCCCAAGCTTCAGAATAAGGCACAGCTACGGCCTCATTCCAGCCAGGTCTTACATTATGTGTTTTACGTATCTTCCTATCATAAGGCTTACTGTCCTTATACAGGGAGTTAACTATAGCATCACTGGGGATTCTAAATTGTCCTTAGGTCTGACTGTGAGAGTGAATGGTTGTCTGTCTCTCTGTGTTGGCCCTGCGATGGACTGGCGATCTGTCCAGGGTGGACCCTGCCTCTCGCTCAAAGACGCTGGGATAGGCTCCAGCCCCCCCACGACCCAAAAAGGATTAAGCGGAAGAAGATGAATGAATGAATCGTACATACTACAAAGGTCTTTCTTATGCTCGACAATGCTACAGTTCACATCGCTGCACATTACAGCATCTCTAGGAAGACATATTTTACTCAAGGATTTATCTGTACGGACACAGTATTCTACAATTTCTTCCTTACAAAGAGTGTCCCAGTCTAATTTTTCCACCTCATCCTGACTGACATTCCGACAAAGTGCAGGTAGACAGTCAACATTAATTATCATCTCAAACTGATGATAGGCTGCACGGTGGCGCGGTGGTTTAGCACTGTGGCAGCACAGTTTACCCTCGGCCGGGGGATCGCGGGGATCATGAGATCGTGGGTTCGATCCCAGCCCCCGACCAACAGTGAGCTGTGTGGAGTTTGCATGTTCTCCCCGTGTTGCGTGGGTTTACTCCAGGATTTCTCCGGTTTCCTCCCGCATACCAAAAACATGTAGGTTTAGGGCGCTCGCGCACGCAGCGACCGGCAGCCGGTGGCTTGTCACCAGACTGCAAACCAAATCTACCTATGGGCACAAATAAGTAACAAAAAAACAAAAAACAAAAAACGGTATATGATCAGACATTGCTAACCCATAATAAATACTCATGCCACCCAAAGAGGCATGTGCATCACCAGTGCTGATGCAATGATCTAGCCAGGACGTAGTGTGCCAAGCCTCACTTACTGTATATAGTTATAACTATCAGAAGGCATTAACACTTTACTTGACAAAATTATTTTCATAACAAAAATGATACATATGTTTTGCAAATAAGGAGTCAGTGTCAGATATGTCTGCATTCAAGTCCCCTATAATAAAAATACAAGTATTATTATAATCTTGCATATAAGAATTAATAAAAGCAAGCTTATTTAAATATTCATCCTCATTCTGTTGACATTCAAAGGGCGTATATACATTAATAATAAGAAATTCCTTATCATTACAATTAAACTGCACACCAATACACCAATCTACACCAAGTCGGACCACTTTTATCAAGGAGTCCAGCTTCTTTCTCCAGAGGACAGCCACACCTCCAGGTATTCTACCCCTGATAATCCCCTTGCTGAGGTCAGTTGTAGGCTCCCCAGCACCATGGAAATCTGGGTTTAGACAGTTCAAACATTCCAAGTCTTGTTCGGAAAGAAACGTTTCCTGAAGGCACAAAATATCACAAGTGTTCAATAAAATGTCAATAACTAACCGGCGAGCTTTCTCCTCAGCACTTTGCCCCAGTTTAAGGCCACGACAGTTGTAAGACATGACCTGAATACCCATCAAAAAAAGAGGAAGAAGAGTTAAGGAAGATCCCCATCATCCGTGGGTGCCCGCATATTCTCCACAGCAGCCGCTCCACTAGCTCCAGCCCTCCCAGCCCCCCGGGGCTCAGAATATCGCCGCACCAATGCGCCCTCTGGCCAGAGCTCTGGCTGCTACATGTTCCCGACCTCCGAGCATTCCGCCATTACTTTAAATGATCCAACGCCACCGTTCCCAGTGAGGATTTTCTGACAGAAAACTTCTCGTCCAAGTTTGTCTTTAAGATATGCAGATAGAGCGTCAGCTTCCAAATCAGAATGAAAACGGGTAGCAAACACACTCACCATCTTAGTCCGTACAGTTTTAATATTACCAGAGCCCGTACCAACAACAGTAGCCGCGTTGCTGGCTTTATTCCTACGGCTGATTGAAGCAGAGGATGGCTTCGGTTTAGCCGCAGCATGCTCGATTCGTCATACAGTATTTTGTTATTCAGACTGTACTTTTGCTTCTGCTGGTCTCCATAATGCAGCTACAAGTACAGACTTCTGCATATGACAAACAGAGGGAGACAGCAGGACGATACAGACCAGTTTTGCTTTACTCCCGCTATGTTTTCCGCTAGCTGCTGCTAAGGCGGAAATACGTCATGTCGACGTGTGGCAGGTGTACAGACATGCGCAGTAAACATATTTTCTGCCCTACATTCGGAATAAGTGTTTTCATGCGCAACATTCTGATTAACAACCGGCATAACCCACCCCTCTCAATCGGAATGAAATTTTGATCCAAATGAGTGTGATCGGGTCAGAATATTCAGATTGGCGTGTTTACATGAAGCATTTTTATTCCGATCAGGCTTTTAATCCAGTTACAGCGCGGTGGAGGAGTGGTTAGCACTGCGGCAGCACAGCAACTCTCCCTTGGGATCCTGGATCCTGGGTTCGATCCCAGCCCCCGACCAACAGTGATCTGTGTGGAGTTTGCATGTTCTCCCCGTGTCTGCGTGGGTTTACTGCGGGATTTCTCCGGTTTCCTCCCACATGCAAGTTAGATTAGTTGGCATCAAACTGGGGATTCTAAATTGTCCTTAGGTATGACTGTGAGAGTGAATGGTTGTCTGTCTCTCTGTGTTGGCCCTGTGATGGACTGGCGATCTGTCCAGGGTGGACCCTGCCTCTCGCCCAAAGATGCTGGGATAGGCTCCAGCACCCCCCCCCCCGCCAACCCGAAAAGGATTAAGCGGAAGAAGATGAATGAATGAACTTGTGTCCATGTAAACATAGCAATTTAAGAGGGGTGGGTTATGCCGATTGTTAATCCGAATGGTGCGCATGAAAACACTTATTCCGAACATAGGGCAGAAAATATGTTTACTGCGCATGTCTGTACATGACTGTTACATCACCGACATGTACCACAAGCTGAATGAGGTTGGTCAGCAGGCGCCACAATACGTTGCCCAGAACCTCAGGAATTTGCCACCAGTTTCGTTGGAGTCATTTGACCTTGCCAGGCTGTCTAATGATCTGTGCCGTGTGATGACTCTTGGAGAGAGCATTGCTACTGTGTTCAAAACGATATCTGCTATCCAGGGCGACGTGGCGGCAATAAAGTCCAAACTCGGTGACACACCTCCTCCAGCCGAAGTCCTGGTCGAGGAAGGTGAGGATGAGGTTGGCAGTACTCAGAGTGTTGTCAGTATCACCAGCGATGCGGAGATCATGGTAGCAGCTGTCGACCACGCCTCGGTCTCCAATGCAGCCCGCGGTCCACCACCTACTGCCACGGCCGATGGTGAGAACGCGGACGTGGCCACCAACTCTGCAGAGGCCTGTGCTGATGACGCTGTCGATAGCAGCCCTGCTGGAGTTGCCAAAGTTGCTGTAATCGCCGAAGAACGCGAGTTCGAGTTCGAGGAAGTCGAGAGTCGCCGTTCCAAGAAGATGAAGAGGTCCTACGCCAATGCACTCCAATCGTCTGACAACCAATCGACTGCCAAGCAGACCACGAACCAGCTACATGTTGTCAACAAGACACGCCCCCACTCACAGCTACGCATTGTACCGAAGTCTGGTAGGATGTCTGGCGGACATCAGGGTCAAGGTCAAGGTCATAAGAAGCACCAAGTCTTCATCAGTCGACTCGACCCCACCACCAGACCCCATCATGTACGCTCCTATATCAAAACTCATGTTAAAATAAATGACAATCTCAAGATTGAGCAACTAGAAACCAAGCATGATGGTTATGCCTCTTTCAAAATTACATGTCCTGCCAGTTGCAGCAAGAAGTTGCTTGAAAAAAATGTGTGGCCATCTGGTTTATACCATCGACAGTTTTTTGAGAGGAAATGAACTACATGTGATTGTCACTATTGTGTTTGTCATCATATCCATTCAGTAGTAGGACCAACCTAAGAATATGTTCATTCAACTGCTAGAATGTAAAAACTTCAACTAATGAGATCTCTAGTTTATGCAATAACCATGACATTGTGTTGTTGCAGGAACATTGGTTGTTCGAACACGAATTGTCTATTCTGAGCAGAATACATGGTGATTTTATAGGACAAGGCGTTTCTTTTATGGATACGGAAGATTGTTTTATCTTAGGTCGCCCCTATGGCGGCGTTGGTATCCTATGGCGGAAGTCACTTGCAAACAGTTGTGTTGTGAAAACTTATGAGTGTGTAAGAGTTACAGGTATTGAAGTCAACCTGGGTGACTTTCACTGTCTTATATTGTGTGTATATTTCCCCTGTGACACTTGCACTGCATGCGTCTTGTTAAACGTATCACTGAGGATTTCCCAACTCCATATATGTATATACTTGGTGACTTCAACGCTAATATATCACGTTCAAGTTGTTTTGGAAATGAACTGGTGTCTTTTTGTGGGAAATACTCTTTACACATCTCGGACAGGATTATCCTACTAGGTGATACCTTTACTCATGTTAGCATGGCTCATGGCTCTACATCATGGCTTGATCACTGTGTGACTACATCCTCAGGCCATGATAATGTGTCCAATATCAGAGTTCTGTATGGTTATGTGAGTTCCGATCATATACCTTTATCTATGGATACTGAGGTATCAAGTGCTGTAAGTGGCCCCCGGGGAGCTCCCTCGGACACAACGGGTAGTAGGACATACAAATGGCGTGATGCCACAGCGTCAGACCTGTCCAGATATAAGAAACTTACTTGTAGGAAACTCTGTAACATCCGTGCTCCTACGGACGCCATCAGGTGTCACGACCGTAATTGTGCGGCACACAGGGATGATATCGACAGGTTTTACAACGATATTGTTGATGCTTTAAATTTTTGTGTGAGTGAATGCATCCCTAGTCACAGTGTGGCCACCCAATATAACGTCCCAGGCTGGAATGATGTGGTTAGCGAGGCTCACACAGCTGCTCGGGATGCTTTTTTGTGGTGGAGGAGTAATAGTAAACCTCGTTTTGGTCCAATATTTGATAACATGAAAAGTTGTAGGGCTAGGTTCAAGTATGCTCTATGAGCATGTAGGCGCAATGAAGAAAGTATCAAATGTGACCAGTTAGCTAGTCATATGAGTGAACTGAACATGGTAGAATTCTGGAAACAAATGAAGGCTATGAGCTCCCACCGGTCTGTTAGATCAAACACTATTGATGTTGTGACTGGTGATGTTAATATTGTTGAAAAGTGGAAATGTCAATATGAAGCTATTTTCAACTCAGTCAAGAATGTTTCAATGAAGGATTCTGTTATACATGATGTTCGCCTGTATAATGACATGTCTGATACCTCCGATATTTCTGCTGTTACTCCTGTGGAAGTTGCTTCACTGATCAAAGTTCTCAAGAAAGGCAAATCAGCTGGCCCTGATTGTCTCACCAGTGAATGCCTCATCAATGCTGATTTCAATTTGTGTATTCTGTTGGTTCCAAGGTTGTCATAGCCAGGAGCAGCACTGGGGTTAAGCTCCCAGTGCTCATAAAATGCTCCTTATGGCGTGCGTCTCGAAAAGCCTCTGACAACTAAGTCCAACTCCTAGCCTGCCCGTGTGGTTTAGTCTCTAAGCCCGGCGGAACTGCTTTTACTAATAGGAGAAGGGGCGAGGGCGGATCTCTGGCGCCTTAAAACCAGATGCTTCGGGTAGATGGTGGCTCGTCAACCTGGGAAGGTAGCCCATTTAGGGGAAGGTAAACCCTGATTTCAAACCTCCGCTGCCTTGCGGCATACCCGGTCACGGGAAAGGCTTTGGGAGTCAACCCTGAGGAAAAATCTGGAGTCGGAGCCCCTAAGGCAGTTCTATGTTGTGCTCAACATCGTTCTGGCAGCTCCTGCAATGGCGCTGGTGCCAAACTGTAGCAGCCCTGCTGTTCCTTTGGATTCATCAGTGACGTGGCAAGGGGGGACATGCTGCATAGGCAACATCTTGTCCTCCATATCTTCCTGCCCAGGCTTGAATCCTACCAATGCCCAACGCTGGAAGGTAGAATACCGGATCACTGGAGAGGACACTCCAGCTTTGCCTTTGGTGTAGACAAAACACGAGGAATGACAGTTACCGGTTATAAGCCACCGCTCCATTGGCGTAGAGCGCGGTGCCAGGGGTTGTTCCCGACGGTGGGAGGGATCATTGGATCTCACTGGACAGCTACCGCCCGCCTCAAGCTGGGCAGCCCCCAGCCAATAAGGTGTTGTCCCGCCACAGCTTGCTTTCCTCATTGGGTGCATGGGGATGAGGAGAAGTCCGAACAGCAGGCTGAGAACCTTCGCACCAGGCAAGACAATAAAACAAAAGAGACCAACTCTAAAACTGGGAACTTGGAACGTCCGCACTATGATGACAGGACTCGCTGCTAACCTCAAGGACATCAACGACACCAGGAAGACTGCCATCATCAATAATGAGCTGAAGAGACTGGGAGTGGATATCGCCACTCTCCAGGAAACACGGTTGGCTGACGCAGGCACACTGAGAGAGAAGGACTACAGGTTCTACTGGCAGGGAAAGGGCAGTGACGAACACAGGGAACACGGAGTGGGCTTCGCAGTGAAGAACACCTTGCTGAAGATGGTGGAACCGGGCAGCACTGGCTCTGCACGACTCCTCACCCTCCGCCTTAACACCACTCAAGGCCCAGTCACCCTCGTCAGTGTGTATGCCCCAACACTGACAGCCACACCAGAGGCAAAAGACGAGTTCTACGAGAATCTCGCAACAACTGTCAGGATCATCCCCAACTCTGAACAACTCATTCTCCTTGGAGACTTCAATGCCAGAGTGGGTGCTGACCATGACTCCTGGCCCTCCTGTCTTGGACCTTTTGGCGTGGACAGAATGAATGACAACGGACAGCGGCTGCTCGAGTTCTGCACATATCACGATCTGTGCATCACAAACTCCTTCTTCAAGACCAAGCCCCAACACAAGGTTTCCTGGCAACATCCGCGCTCAAAGCACTGGCACCAGCTGGACTTGAGCCTGACCAGGCACACCTCACTGAAGAACGTGCTAATCACCCGTTCGTTCCAGAGTGCAGATTGCAACACAGACCATTCATTGGTGTGTTGCAAGGTCAAGCTGCAGCTGAAGAAATTCCATCGTGCTAGACACCCTGGAAAGGCACGGATTGACACCAGCAAGATGACTCAACCAGAACTTGTTGAGCAGTTTGCCTCCACCTTTGAGAAGGAACTTGGTGTACCACAAGAAGGAGAATCTGCAAAGCAGAAGTGGGAAGCGCTGCGAAACACCATCCACCGCACAGCCTTGGCTACCTTTGGGAGGAAGACCTCGAAGTCACAGGACTGGTTTGATGCCAAGTTGACCGAGATGACCCCCATCATTGAAGCCAAGCGCTCAGCACTTGCTGAGTACAAGAAGTACCCAAACGAGAAGAATCTCCAGATTCTCAGGGCTGCGAGAAGTAAAGTTCAGCAGACTGCTCAGCGCTGTGCCAACGAGTACTGGACTCAGCTCAGCCAAGACATTCAAACCGCTGCCATAACAGGGAACATCCGTGGTATGTACGACGGCATCAAGAAAGCACTTGGTCCGGCTCAGAGCAAGACGGCCCCCCTCAAATCCTCCACTAGGGAGATGATCACAGAAAAGAACAAGCAGATGGAGAGATGGGTGGAACACTACTCCGACCTCTACTCCAGACAGAACACCGTGACACCGTCAGCCCTTGATGCCATCGACTGCCTGCCATCCATGGACGAACTTGACGCCGAGCCAACCATCGACGAACTCAGCAAGGCCATTGATAGCTTGGCCGCTGGCAAGGCACCCGGCAACAACGGCATACCCCCTGACCTGATCAAGCACTGCAAGACCGCCCTATTGCTGCCATTGCATGACGTCCTCTGCCAGTGTTGGAAGGAAGGTGCCGTACCACAGGACATGAGGGACGCCAAGATCATCACCCTCTACAAAAACAAAGGGGAGAGAAGCGACTGCAACAACTACAGGGGCATCTCCCTCCTCAGCGTTGTTGGCAAAGTCTACGCACGAGTTGTTCTCGTTCGTCTACAGAAGCTTACCGAACGTGTCTACCCCGAGTCTCAGTGTGGCTTCCGCGCTGAGCAATCGACGGTAGACATGATATTCTCCATCCGCCAACTCCAGGAGAAATGCAGAGAACAGAACATGCCCCTATACGTCGCCTTCATCGACCTCACCAAAGCGTTCGATCTGGTCAGCAGAGAGGGCCTTTTCAAGATCCTGCCAAAGATAGGATGCCCACCAAAGTTGCAAAGCCTCATCGAATCATTTCACACCAACATGCAGGGGATAGTGCAGCACGATGGCAATGTCTCAGAGCCATTCAACATACGCAGCGGAGTGAAACAGGGCTGTGTACTTGCGCCAACCCTCTTTGGGATTTTCTTTGCTATGCTCCTGAGGCATGCCTTCAGCACAGCAACAGAGGGAATCTACCTGCACACAAGATCTGACGGCAGGCTTTTCAACCTCGCCCGCCTGAAAGCCAGAACCAAAGTACGCGAGGCTCTAATCAGAGACATGCTGTTCGCAGATGACGCTGCAGTCACAACCCACACACAGCAGGAGCTTCAGACCCTGATGGACCGCTTCTCCCAGGCATGCAAGGACTTCGGGCTTACCATCAGCCTGAAGAAGACTAACGTCTTGGCGCAAGGCACGGAAGCACCACCAACCATCACCATCGACGACTACGAGCTGGAGGTCGTGAATCAGTTCACGTACCTGGGGTCCACGATCAGCAACAACCTCCTCCTTGATACAGAGATCAACAAGAGGATTGGAAAATCAGCCTTCACACTCGCTCGCCTCACCACACGAGTGTGGAAGAATTCCAAACTCTCTGTCAAGACAAAGATGGCAGTGTACAACGCCTGCGTCATCAGCACACTGCTCTATGGGAGTGAGACGTGGACAACATACGCCCGGCAGGAAAAGAGACTGAACTCCTTCCACTTGCGCTGCATTCGCCACATCCTGGACATATCCTGGCAGGACAAAGTGCCCAACACAGAAGTTCTGTCCCGCGCCGGCCTTCCCTCCATGTTCACTCTACTCAGGCAGCGCAGGCTCCGCTGGCTAGGCCACGTTCACCGTATGGAGGATGGCAGAATCCCCAAAGACGTCCTCTACGGAGAGCTGGCGACTGGCAGGAGAGACGTTGGGGGCCCACAGCTGCGCTTTAGAGACGTCTGCAAGAGAGACATGAAGGCCCTGGAGATCAACACAGAGCGCTGGGAGGACCTTGCAACAGACCGCTCCAAATGGAGAGGCACCCTGACCAGACAGCTCAAGACGGGTGAAGAGAGACTGACTGCTGCAGCAGATGAAAAAAGGACCCGCAGGAAGAACCGCCACAGACCCAGCAGCACGGAGACCACCCACAAGTGCGACCTGTGTGACAGGGACTGCCATTCGCGCATCGGCCTGTTCAGCCACAGGCGGTGCTGTTCCAGCAGAGTAGACGTTTAGGATTCTCTTCCATGGTCATCATAGACCGACGGAGGCCGACGATTCTGTTGTCATTGTGTTTTAACTGTATGTTTGTTCATGGTTATGTAGCATCATCTCACTTTGGCTCAGCAATAATTATTCTTCTGCTTAAAGACATTTTGTTTCACCCAGGAGTAAGACAGTCAACAACTGATTTTTCTCCCCCAGGCCACAGCTGAAATCCCATTCCTTTGCTAAAACCAGTCTAAAAGAATTCAACCTATTTCCTCCTGCGCCCCTTTATTGCCCCCATAAACATGGAACAGACATGGAGCCTCTCATTGCCACACCAATCCACAGCTCAATAAAATTTCCTTAAACTGTGGGACATGCTGGATTTAACCAGTGAACTTTAAAGTACATTATTACAAACTCAATTCTAAACCTTCTCTTCTTTTCAGGACTATGAAAAGCAAATGAACTCTGATGTTTTAATGTGGAAAATCAATAATATGTGTGAAATGCATTAATCTGTGATTTTATATATATATTATATATGCATGTTAAAAATGTTTAAATGAATGTTTATTCCTGAATGTTGATTTAGAAGCACTGCTTATAAGGTTACACTAATGACTAAGGTTAGCTTAGTTATACATAAGTGTGTAAAAGCATATTCCAGTATTAAAATTGTGTGTATTCATGTGGACAGATATCCAATTTCACCCAGTCTTCACCGAGCCCCAGCTTCTCCCTCCTATTGGTCCCTTGCAGACAAAGCCTGTCATTTGACTAAAGTTCGTCAAGCCCGCCCACGAAGGACGCTCATTGGCTGAGATTCCGGTCAACCCGGAAGCCCGCGAAAGCTCAACAGAACTTATAAAAGGAGGAAACCCCCCTGCTACTTTCTCTTTATGCTCTTTCGGCTCGCTCTTTCGACACTCTCTTTCTGCCCTCTCTTTTGGACTCTTCTTTCGCCTCCATTTGCTCTCTATTGTCTATCGTCTACACACAGCAAGAAAGAACTTTGGGAAGAACAAAGGACTGTGAACAAAAGGCTTCTACCACGTGTTGCTTTTTCGAGCACAGAGCAGATAACTCGTAATTTGTTTGTAACTTTGTATTTTAATGTTTTTTCTTTTTCTCTTAAATGCCTAGGAATTCCTATTTCTTTGAGCTCAATTCTTAATCGGAGTTAAACTCCAATTTTTATTTATCTCTTTTTCTTTGTTAAACTTTCTGTAAAACCACCGCTTGTTTAATTTTAATGCACGGTGGCGCAGTGGATAGCACTGTGGCAGCACAGTTTTACCCTCGGCCGGGGGATCGCGGGGACCGTGAGATCGTGGGTTCGATCCCTGCCCCCAGCCAACAGTGATCTGTGTGGAGTTTGCATGTTCTCCCCGTGTTGCGTGGGTTTCCTCCCACATGCCAAAAACATGCAGGTTAGGGAGTTAAGGGGCGCTTGCGCACGCAGCGACCGGCAGCTGGTGGTTTGTCACCAGACTGCAAAACAAATCTACCTACGGGTACAAAATAAGTCCAAAAAAAAACCCAACTTTAATCTTGACTTCATTTTTATAATATTTTTCCTGACAAATCACACACCAGAAGCTATTATTTTATCTAAAGTCCGAAAGTCTCTTTCTAATTTGAGATCTGATTAGATCTAATTATTCTCGAAGACCTCTGGAGCCGCTTGTCTACGAAGGAGAAAACGCGCAGCTCTCATCACACGCTGAAGAAACGTCGGCACCATCTGGCTCTGATCCAAGTTACAACTGTGGGTCATACAGCCAAAATCCAGCCATTTCGACCGCTTGACTTTAAAGGTCGAACTGTGGACCCTGAAATATCTGCGGGCAGATATTTCCCCTAACATCCACGAAATCTTGGGCTGAGGACGACGAAAGAACGTTGACCAGATCAACGAGGAATCACGTGAGCTGCAACTTTAATTCATCTGCTGAATTAAACGTCTGAGGTTCGGTAATAATTTGTATATCTAATCAGATTCAAATTAAGAAGCCCTTAACATAACTTCTTTTCGTTAAAATTCTGTTTTTATTTTCTTAAGATTAATCCAGGACTTTTCATATAATTAGTAAACTTTCTCCATAAATTTGCGTTGTTTCTATAATCTGTTAACTCAAACTGATAGAAATTCATTTCTCAGTTTAACCCTGGTTCCGAAAAGATTGACATTGTTAATCTATCATTTACAAGATTGATTTTATGATTAATGAAATTACTGCAATGTCTGTTAATCATTTCGTTTAATAAATATGTGAAAATGAGAGAAGTTGTTGAGAATTTATTTCATTCTGAGTCTGTTTCAAGCACAGGTATCGAATTCACGGAAAAATTTTTGAGACTGATTATTAATTAATTTATTGAGTGATTAAACAGGTATAAAGTGAAATTAAAATTAAAATTGCTTCTTAAAGATAGAAGCTGGTGCCCCTACGAGTGTTATTGACTTTTCTGGTGTATATGAAACAAGATTCGATCTCAGATTCCAATACATCAATATAAATTAAATAATTTATACCTGATCATATTTATTAATTTCATATATTTCTCTTACATTTACATGCCAGATATGTTGATGGACTCTGTTATTATTCCCTTGGTGAAAAACAAATGTGCCAGTCTGTCTGATATGAACAACTACAGACCTATAGCTATTGCAAATGTTATATCTAAATTGTTAGAGGGTTTAATTCTGAACAGAATTGAGGATTATCTGTGGACAAACGATAATCAGTTTGGTTTCAAGTCAGCTCATTCAACTGATAAGGCTGTTTACCTACAAAATGAATTTGTTGACTACTTCAGAAGCCAATCCACTAGTGTCTATGCTACGTTTTTAGATGCTAGCAAAGCTTTTGATAGGATTAACCACTGGTGTTTGTTTAGAAAACTGATCGATCGAGGTATTCCTATTTACATTGTTAGCATCCTGTTATACTGGTACAGAAGGCAGTCTATGGTTGTTAGGTGGGGCAATGTTACCTCATCCAAATTTCATGTGACCAACGGTGTTAAACAAGGTGGTATACTGTCACCCTTGTTGTTTAATGTCTATGTTGATGATCTCAGTGTACTGTTGAACAATACTAATGTGGGCGGCTCCATTAACGGTGCACTGTTAAATCACATTTTCTATGCTGATGATCTCTGTTAAGTTTGTCTACTGCAGCGATGCAACATCTCCTCTCGGAATATGAAAAATTTGGTGAAAAAAATGACATCTTGTTCAACTGTACTAAATCTATGTGTATGGCTTTCAAACCGAAGGGTGTCAATACTTCGAATCCTGTTATGCCACTTTGTGGTAATAGCTTGAACTTTGTTGAAAAAGTCAAATACCTAGGTGTGTGGATTGAATCTGATAAGACCAATGTTGATTGTAACCGGCAACTCAGGAAACTCTATGCTCAAACAAATTTACTGTTGCGAAATTTCCATAGATGTTCTCCTGATGTTAAATGTATGCTGTTCAAGACCTTCTGTACCTCAATGTATTGCTCGCCTTTATGGTTTAATAGCAATGTTGCTGTTAGGAACAAAATCCGCATTGCATATAATAACTCCCTAAGAAGGTTGTTAGATATACCACGTAGGTCGAGTGCAAGCAAGATGTTTTTGTCCTTGAACATTCCGTCTTTTGGCGAGTTGATACGCAAGAATGTTTACAGTTTTATGGGAAGGTTGCTGGCATGTAACAATCATCTTATATCAGCAATTGTCAACTCGTCACTCACACTTCACTCCAGCATTTGGAAGTGGTGGCGTTCTATTTTATACTGAGTTCAATATTGTATGTTATTGTTGTTACAAGAGCACAGAGTGACTGCTGATCTGTATATACTTTTCTTTATTTTCTACTCGTTTTAGTTCTGCATTTAATATGAACCGAGTTTGAAATAAACGTTTGAATTTGAATTTGTACACCAGCCGCACATCGACGTGACATATTTCCGCCTTAGCAGCAGCTAGCGGAAAACATAGCGGTGCAGCGGCATGAAATAAGGCGGCGTTGGTTTTAAGGAAGTTTATTAAATCATACCGCCTTCACGAGCTCTGCTCCTGGCGCCGTGCATGCGTGCCGGGAGCAAGCCCTGCGCTCTCGGCAGAGAGACACAATGTGTCAGCAGCAGTTGCAGGAATCAGATTGAGAGTGAATGAGAGAAAGTTTGAGTTACAGAGTTGCAGCATATATACCCAACTACAACAATACATCAAAGAGCATTCCCCAGCAGTTGGTATGATCAAAGAGATAACAGAACAGGCATGAGACATTTGCATTTGAGAGACATATTGATCTCGGTCCCTAGGTCACAGTAAGGACAGGACGCATGAACACAATGCATGAAAGGCAACATTAACATCACAGAAGTGAGCCAGAAGAAGCGGGGCTGCCTGTAGACATTAATACACATTTCACTGTTCTGTTAATTGCTCTAGCCGAGCGCTGTGTCTGTCCAGTCTGTTTGTGGGGGTTTACACCAAACCGCCACACGCTCCCTCCCAGAGGGCTCGGCAGGAGGCCGAGGTCTCAATCATTCAGCTTGGGCAGCGAGCAGGAGAAGCTCTCTGCAGGAGGAGGGGGAGGGAGGAAGGGGGTTGTACGTGCCGGACGGGGACGGTGAAATCGTCCGAGCCGCGCAAAAATTGCTTGCTGGTCCGCGACGTCGAGGGGCTGTCCCGTTGAACGTGCGGAGGTCTGCAAGAAGAAAAATTAGTCTCTGACTCCTCTTGTGGCCATGAAGAAAAGCAGGAGCGGCTGTAAGAAAAAAAAAAAATAAAAGCAGGGGGACTGGCGTGTTGACTTTAGATGCAGGTGCAACCCTAAAGCCTTGGGAACCGCAGACAGCTGAATTCCTCTTGTGTGCCGTGGCTAAGACCATAAAATCCAATGAGCAAGCTGCGTGCCTCAGGTGAACGAGCAAGCCTGAAGGGCGGTGTGCAGCAGAAGGAAGGCGGTCAGTGTAGCCATATGTGTCCCGTGCGTGGTGCGCCGTCCTCGTAACTCCCCGGTGCGTGCGCCGAGGTTCCGTGATGGGTGGGCCAGCTGGAGAGGAGAACCAGGGTCAGAAAACTTGGTGGAGCTCGGCGCAGTCGGTGCCGATAAATCATCTATGATGAGCTGTGGCTGCAGATTAGTCATGGTGCGTTGAGGGGAGATAGACGATCTTTGTTCCTCAGGCTCGGGTAGATGAGTAGGATCGCTGGGAGGGAGGAGTAGCGGTGAGAGGGAGAAAACGTTCTGTGTCCCTCGGCCAGTCCAGCGTGGACATCCCGATCTCAGGTGAGGGTCGCGCCATGACGTTTTCTGCAGTTTTCCCGGTCGTGGGTGATGCCGGGAGAGTAGCTCGCCTGTGTTGGCTCCGCGTTGAGGTCTCCCTGAAGCAGAAGGGAGGGCGGATCGTTTGCATCAGGCTGCTGTGTTCGCTGGCAGCGTGTTTTTTTCGGCGTCGAGTCGCCAGCGTGGCCGTCCAGACCAGAAGGTTGCGTTGCACACAGCGTGTGCATTCTTGGGGTCACCAGTGCAGCGGCATGAAATAAGGAGGCGTTGGTGTTGGTTTTAAGGAAGTTTATTAAATCATACCGCCTTCACGAGCTCTGCTTCTGGCGCCGTGCATGCGTGCCGGGAGCAAGCCCTGCGCTCTTGGCAGAGAGACACAATGTGTCAGCAGCAGTTGCAGGAATCAGATTGAGAGTGAATGAGAGAAAGTTTGAGTTACAGAGTTGCAGCATATATACCCAACTACAACAATACATCAAAGAGCATTCCCCAGCAGTTGGTATGATCAAAGAGATAACAGAACAGGCATGAGACATTTGCATTTGAGAGACATATTGATCTCGGTCCCTAGGTCACAGTAAGGACAGGATGCATGAACACAATTCATGAAAGGCACATTAACATCACAGAAGTGAGCCAGAAGAAGCGGGGCTGCCTGTAGACATTAATACACATTTCACTGTTCTGTTAATTGCTCTAGCCGAGCGCTGTCTGTCCAGTCTGTTTGTGGGGGTTTACACCAAACCGCCACAGCGGGAGTAAAACAAAGTTGGTCTGTATCGTCCTGCTGTCTCCCTCTGTTCGTCATATGCAGAAGTCTGTACTTGTAGTGTGGTGGACACACATACGGGACCTGTTTTGTGACTCACATTTTAGGTCAGAACAAAGGCAGGGCAGCTCCCTTAGTGATTACAGGAAGCTGCAAAATCATAGCTTTGGTATGCAAGGCTTGAGACTGTGGGGGGTTTAATTAAAGGATTGAAAAGGGGATGCATTGGAGACAGTGGAAGTGATATCATGGAGATAAAATGCATTGTGACTTTCTTTATAATGCAAGGAGGTTTGTGACACATGTGACCTGTGAAGTGTAAGAGTCCTGATATTTAAGGACGAGAGTTTACTGTGTGGATCTCTTTTTCTGCTTTAAGATGATGGTGTTGTGAATAAAGCTGACTTGAGAGAGAACTCTGCCTCGTCATTTTCACATCACCACAGTAGCTTCATTACGGAGACCAGCAAAAGCAAAAGTAGAGTCAGAATAACACATTCATTCATTCACACAATACAGGTCAATTTCAACATGAAGCGGGGCTTGCTAACACCGGAAGTTGCTTCTTCTACTATTTTCAGAATGTCGAAATGTCGACGTGCGCATGTCAAAATGATTTATTCCGTTCAAACGTGTGACGCATGGAAACACACGTCCTAATCGGATCAGCTTTTTCAGGATCCATGTAAACAGTAAAATTCTGATCTGAATTGTAATCAGATTGATGAAATTTTGCCCATGTAACTGTGGGTTCTTTTCTTGGAATGCTTCATTTTTGTGTCTGAACATAGAGCTGATGTGCCTTGCCAAAAAGTTCCAGTTTTGTCTCGTCTGTCCATAGGACATTCTCCCAGAAGCTTTGTGGCTTGTCATCATGCAGTTTAGCAAATTCCAGTCTGGCTTTTTTATGATTTGTTTTCAACAGTGGTGTCCTCCTTGGTCGTCTCCCATGAAGTCCACTTTGGCTCAAACAATGACGGATGGTGAAATCTGACACTGATGTACCTTGACCTTGGAGTTCACCTTGAATGTGTTTAGAGGTTGTTCTGGGCTCTTTTGTTACTATTCGTATTATCCGTCTCTTCCATTTTTTTTTATCAAGTTTCCTCCTGCGGCCACGTCCAGGGAGGTTGGCTACAGTCCCGTGGATCTTAAATTTCTGAATAATATGTGCAACTGTAGTCACAGGAACATCAAGCTGCTTGGAGATGGTCTTATAGCCTTTACCTTTAACATGCTTGTCTATAATATTCTTTCTAATCTCCTGAGACAACTCTCTCCTTTGCTTCCTCTGGTCCATGTTTAGTGTCGTACACACCATGTCACCAAACAGCACAGTGACTACTTGTCCCCCTTTAAATAGGCCGACTGACTGATTACAAGTTTGTAGACACCTGTGATGTTAATTAGAGGACACATCTTGGTTGAACATGTCCCTATGGTCACATTATTTTCAATCTTTTCAAGGGGTACCATCATTTTTGTCCAGGCCTGTTTCATGAGTTTCTTTATTAAAGCAAAGTAGCATTTGCTATCATTAGCTTACCTTCATATGTGATCTTGTTCATATCCTCATGTCTTCTGCTTTATACTGCTCTATATGGCTTCCTAAACGCTCCAGAACTTTTCCAGAGTGTGTTGTCTCACCGCCTATAGCCTTCTCTGGCTTTCCCCTTTTACCTTTACTCTGGCAAAAAAGCCAGCGATGGAGCAGTCATCTCGTATTCCACCATCTTGTGTTTTGCCTGTGTTGCTTGTTTTACATCACGGGAGGGTTGCGCCGCCTTCCTGTAAAAAAAAAAAAAAAAAAATCCCACCCACCTCAAGCGGTACTCTGGTGTAACGGAAACAAAAGTGAGCTGAATTGAATAAAACCGTGTGGATAACCGTGTGTGAATAATATCGTGGTGTTCTGTGCTATACTGTATAGGTACTAGTGGAAAAGGGGCTTTAGGGGTGTACTCACTTTTGTTGCCAGCGGTTTAGACATTAATGGTCGTGTGTTATTTTGAGGGGACAGCAAATTTACACCGTTATACAAGCTGTACGCTGACTACATTGTATAAAAGTGTCATATCTTCAGTGTTGTCCCATGAAAAGATATAATATTTACAAAAATGTGAGGGGTGTACTCACTTTTGTGAGAACTCTAGCTGTACTATTAGATTTGCTCATTTGTTTGTGGTTTTACGGTGTCTCTCCTCACACGCACTCCCAAGACAGGAACATTTTTCAACACAAATCCTCCCACTTCATACATGCGGTCATTATGGATACTCGAGGAGATGTTCACCGGCGGGCTGTGGGAGACAGACGAAGGAACGATCGGGGAAAAACTCGGTTTTTTTTTTTTTTTTTTTTAAATCCTTTTTTTGCTGATGTGTTCTGTTCATACTCACTGTAAACACGGAAGTGAGCGCAGTGCAGCGCCGCATCCGACTGGTCAGACTGATGACATACACATTTGCAAGCTACTCGGGGACAAATCTGAAACTGGTGGAAGCTGACTACAACTGGCCAAAACTGCGGGAAAGTTGCGGTGATTGGACAAAACTCAAATTATGCAGGACCTGCTGACTTTGTGGGAATTGGTTCAATCGCAACATCGTGAAATCCTGGAGGGACTGATTTAAGGTGTATATTAACAACCACATAATTGAAGAAGTAAAAGTATTTGGGTATCATTCTGGACAATTTAAAATTCCAAAACCAAGTTAGAAATGTGTGTAAAAAGGTCAAAACCAACTTGAACCGTTTCATCAGAAGGGACTTATTTCTTCATACTGCTTTCATATACATGCAATGATTTTTTTACATCTGTCCTATTGTATCACATCCTGGTCACGAACATCACTTTCTACAATGAAACCTGTCATCTCACTTTATAAGCAGACAATCAAGGTCTTGGACAAGAAACCAATAAGATGACATCATTGTGAAATCATAAAAAAGGCACAAAATGTTTACTTTTGAAAATCTTGTAAATTTTAATACACTTAAGTTTTTTTAAATGTCTAAAAAAAATCAGTGCCATTCTTGTTCTCAGCTCTAATCACCAGACGTTCAAACTGACAGACTGACCACTTGAGGCTCTGCCAGTGGGGACCGTAGAACTCCAATGTGTGACACTTCCTTTGGACAGTTCAGCTTCTCATCTAAAGGAGCAAGACTTTGGAATATTGTTCTCAGCGAGCTGAGGCCGAAGGCTGATGCAAACACTTTTGGCAGAGACCTCAAAAAATGGTTCAAGTCTGGTCAGAGTTGTTCACATGAAGATTTAAATGTCTAACAATGAAATTGATGACAGTGACACTGATTTTAAAAAGGACTGATTAACACTTTTTTAAAGCCTCCTGTGGACAAGTGTTGAAAATTAGCACTTGTGCTAAAAACACTTAAGCAATACATCTGGTTTGTCCAATGTTTTTCTGATGTCCATACCAAATAAATAAAAAATAAAACATTTACGAGTGGGAAAAGTGGTTAATTTTCAAGAAAAAAGCAGCAAATTTACAAGAGGAACCCTCCCCCCCCCCCCACACACACACACAAATTTAATAGGAAAAAAAATCAAAAAATTACAAGGAAAAGTGACAAATGTTTGGCAAAATAATGAAAAGCCAAGAGCAGCCGTCTATAAAACACAACCCTTTTATTGCTCCAAGAATACAAGTGTGTGGTTTCACGAGAACATAAGTCTATTTATTAGTCTTGACAGTGATGATACCGTAGCCAAACAGGAAAAACAATCCAGCGTTCAGAATAATCCGGATCTGGAGCTGAAACGACACCTTAAAAAAAAAAAAAAACAAGTCCAGGCTGTTTCCTGTCCGCCATCTTTGGTTCGTATTCAGCCAAACATCAATACTGGTTCAGGTGGCTCAGGGAGAGAAAACTAAATGAAATTAAGCTAAACTAGCCATGATTATTAAACAAACTTGGTTTCCTGTTTAACAAAAACTAAATTTAGAATTCACAGCTGCACAAATAAGTCACTGCTGGGAGAACACACACACGTGTGCGCGCACATACATACACGCAAAAAAAGAGATTCTGACTCAGAGAAAAAGGAGGAAATGAGCAGAGAGCCGCTGAGAGGGATTTAGCACCGGCAGAGATTTGTATTTTTAATTAGTTTGTCATTAAATTATAAATGTAGCTCATGATAAATGTGTCGTTAGCCCCGTTTCCACTACAGGAACCAAGTTCAGGGGACGGGAACTGGTCGTCTTCCCCCGTTCTGTCGCTGTTATTTGGTGGTGGTGATGGTGGGCAGGTAGAAACCATCAGTACCTAGAGGATTTGTCCGCAACATCATCGCCTGACGGTTCTGACTGCAACGTAGCGTGGCAAAGTAAGTAGTGCGTGTCCACTCTCCGGCTACAGGTGGCACAAGTCGCCGGTCCCGTGCCTTTGCCTCTCCGTGCTGCCCCTGATGCACGTGTGGCCACATACCATACACAATCAATCTCTCCGCTCCTTAATTTTTAAGCCTCAAATCTTCACCGTTATCTTTTTTCCCGGTCAGATTTGGTGCTTCTCATTTCCTTCAGTTTTGTTTACGTCACGATGCCAACTTTTATCCAGTCAGCATGGAGTCAACCCTAAACTGCACCCCTGCAGTTTTCTCTGTCACTCTGAAGCATCCACCCGGACTGCAGCCTTATTTAGACCACGAGTTCCTGAAAACATCCCCTTTCACAGACGTTCCTGCACACTGCAAAGGAAGTTCTTGTAAAATTGGTTCCTGTAGTGGAAACTGGTTTTTTTTGCTCCTCAAAAATGCCCATTTTCTCTGCTGTTTATCGTGACTGTTAACTTTTATATGAATTTTTGATTTTTTTCCCCATTTAAAACAGAAAAAAGCCACCCCCCTCTGTATTGGCCTCCGCTGCCTCCACAACATATCCAGAAATCTACAAAAATACAATATACCATGGAACATAAAAAAAAGACAGATGAGATTAGCTTCCTTTAAATCTTTTACTGATTCTGCCATCTTTAATCGTGTCCGTCCTTTCGCTGTCCTCCTATTTTTACCGTTCAAAAATGTTTTCCCCTCGTTTCATGGCTTAATCACGTCTCTGCAGATCTGAGAGGCCGGCGCCGTCCCAAGGAGGTTACCGGACTGTCCCGGGGAAATCACATGTCGTCCTCTTCCTCTTCCTCCTGAGAGGAGTTGGCCTGTTGGGCGGCGGTGGCGGATGCCGCCGCTGCCATCTGAGCCTGCTGGGCGGCCTGCTGCATCTGTAACCACTCCTGCTGGGCCAGCTCGGCCTGCTGTTGCCGCGCCTGCACAGGGAAAAACAAATGGAGGGAGATGAGGCCGCAGAGTACTGGAACCTTTTAAACACAAATATTAGCAGAGGGGTGGGGGTTCTTGTTTAGTGCCATGTTAGCATCCGTGGCTAGTCAATGGCAAAAATGGTATAAAACTGATGAGAAAACTGTTAAAAAGTTTATATCCAAAGACGTGAATAAATGGAGACTTGAGTATAAAAACACTGTTGGCAGAGGGACTAAGTAACAGATTAGCTCGTTAATTCCCTTCCACAGCATGTGGGACACCATGTGGTGCATGGGGCGGCGCCTATCTCCGTTTCTCTGACCCGAGGCCAACCAGCTACTGTAAGCAGTGAAAGCTAACTTTCCTTTCCCTGTTCTATTATGCTGAGCACCAAGCTAGAAGGTGGAAAGTACCATTTTTATATGGTCTTTGGTAAGTAATACATTACTACAGAACTAATGTAGTGATGGAAATTACAACTGCAGCTCCACAACACTTGGGAAACAGAAGATAGAAAACGGAGTAAAATTTTGAAGACATTTTACCATTTCAAATTGTTCAGTCATGCTGAGCTTGATAGTGTGACAGTTGGGCCAGGGGCCACAGAAGACTGGGGAAGTAGGTGGTAGAGCTGGGCAATAAACTGATTTTAAATCGGTATACCAATATTGTTTGGAAGATTTTTTAAAATGAAAATCAACTGAATCGAATCTTTCCCCATATACAGTGAGGAAAGTATACAGTATACACTGTATATCTCTGGAGTGGTGGCCTTGAGGTAGAACATCCGCCCCACAACCAGGAGGTCGAGGTTCATGTCCCGACCAGGTCATACCAAAGACCATAAAAAAAAAGGAACTTCCTGCCGTCCAGCTTGGTGCTCAGTAAAAATGGAATGGAGGAGGGAAATGTGGGCGGCAGTGGCTCAGTAGAGCGGGTCGTCCAATAACCAGAGGGTTGGTGGCTGGAATCCCGCTCTCCCCAGCATCCTGCTGCTGTGTCCCTGGGCAAGACACTTTACCCACCTTGCCTCCAGTGTCCATGACACTGGGTATGAATGTAGATAGATACACACTACTCACAAAAAGTTAGGGATATTCAGCTTTCGGGAGAAATTTCAGGATACACCTAAAATGCACTTAAACCTTTACAGGTGAACTTAATTTGACCTTCTCTAACCTTTTGAATGCACATGTTCAACTGCTCAATGTTTTAGTACTTTTTGCATAACTTCCTGTTCTCTAACAAGGGGATTAACGGCAAAATTCACAACAGGTGTTTGATCCATGAATCAACCAATAAATTTTCTGGTTCAAGTACAATTGGTATTTAAACAGTCCTCTTCATCATGCTGTTCACATTTTGCCATCATGAGACCAAGACAACACCTAGCAACTGATCAACAGTCCCTCACCATTACGAGGCTTCAAACAGGATGGTCTCAGAGGAAAGGGGCCACTGAGCTTAGAGTGTCACAAGAGTGTCATCAGCAGGTTGCAACAGAGATACAGAGACTGAAGAGTCACAGAAAGGCATAGAAGTGGACGTCCTTTGGCCACATCCCACGCTGACGACCACTTCATTGTGAACAGTGCCCTGTGGAACCAGATGATGAAGCCACTCACCTAGGCACATTTAAGGGAGGTGAGAGGCCCCCAAGTGTCATGTCAGACCATCCAAAACCATTTACACCAGCATGGTCTGTGTGCTAGACAACCTGCAAGGGTACCTAACCACACCACCAGGCACAGGCATCATTGTCTTGCATGGGCCAGGGAGCATTTACGCTGGACAAGGGACCAATGGGTCTCAGTGCTGTTCTCTGATGAAAGTTGATTCACAATGAGCAGAAATGATGGCCGCCAACAATGTTGGATACGTCAAGGAGAGTGCTATGCATCAGCCACTGTTGTCACCAGACGAGCCTTTGGTGGTGGTGGTGTTACAGTCTGGTCTAGTGTGTCTAGTCAATACAGAACTGCCCTACACCCTGTGAATGGTACAGTGACAAGCCGATACTACCTGAATAACATCATTAATCCTGTCATTGTGCCCCTGCATGAACAGCACAGGCCTAATTTCATCTTCATGAACAATGCTCCAGCTCATCAAAGTCGCATCATTAGTGAACAGTTGCTGGAGGCTGGGGTACCTCAAATGGAGTGCCCTGCACTTTTTCTAGACCTGAATCCCATAGAAGACCTATGGGATCAGCTGAGTCATCGTGTAGAGGCTCGTAACCCTGCACCCCACCACCTCAATGACTTGAGGGCTGCCCTTCAAGACAAGTGGAATGCCATGCCTCAGCAGACATTAAGTTGACTTGTGAACAGCATGAGACGTTGTTGTCAAGCTGTAATTGATGCTCAAGGGCACATGACAAGTGACTGAGACACTGACATTTTTTGTTGTGGTTTACCCACCACTGTTGTTGGCTTTTGTTTCAATTAACTGAGATGTGGAAATCACTGTTGTGTGTTTCTACTTAAATGCCCTACTTTCATGATATAATATCACTGTAGCGTGAACTTCACATTTTCCATAAATTTCACCTGAAAGCCAAATATCCCTAACTTTCTGTGAGTAGTGTAGCTGTACTTTATTGATCCCCAACTGGGAAATTAGTGTAACAGCAGCATGACAGTAGACGACCAAAACAACAGAAACACAGACGGCATAATAGACACAGGGATTACCCATGGAAAGTAAAACTGCCTAGATAACTTGCATACATCGTAGATGAATAGATGATGACCCATATAGATACATGAATTGTACTTTCTGTACAATGCAGGACTATCAGATACAGGGTGCAATGTAAGGTACCAGTTAGACTGCAAGGTTCAGTATGGCAGCATAGTTATGACCAGAATTCAACATCAGAGTGAGTTGCTGTACAGTGAAATGGCATGTGGCAGGAAAGATTTCATGTACCTGACCATTCGCCAAGTGTCTGACAGTTGGCGTGATAACTGTTCGGAATGTGTATAAATGTTTGGTAGGGGTCGGCGAGGCCGTTGGCATGAACTGGCAGCCATGTTTCCGTCAGTGTGCCCCAAAGCAGCTTTGGCTACAGAGGCAGCTTACCACTACCATTGTCCGTCTGTGGAGTGAATGAATAATGGACGTTGGGTATTTTTAAAGGTGCAATATAAATGCAATCCATTATTTTCATTTTCCCCCAGTTTTCACTGGAGTAAATACAGTAACCTCCAGCACTAACCCCCATCCCCCCCACCCCCCGTCTCTCTCTGATGCAAACCTACATGAAACATGGCGGCATGCGCAGAGAAAAGGGAGGATCTTGTTCTTAAAAAGGCAGTCTTACCTCCATCATATGGAATTGTTTGGGTTTGCACTTTCTAACAACAAACATTTCCTAACCGACCACTGGAGTCTGAAAAGTATTGTTTCATAAACTGCGAAAGTCAGCTTTCGCCGTGGATTTATTTACAGTTGCAATGGTTACTGGGTGGCAGAGGAATTTCAAGAGGCAGTGAGGCACTTTCCTTTATTCTACATAAAGTTACAGGATGGGCTTTCACTTTGTTTTCAACTTAGATGACAGAGGAACCCTTTAGTTTTTACACGTTAAGTTATACAAGGTTGGTACTTAATTCTAAATTTAGGAATGCATCTTTGAGCAAATGTTTATTTAAAAAAATGAAACAATGGAATTTTGGAATTTCTTGTCCTGCAATTTAAAAAAAAATATAGAGGGAGGACATAAGACCCTGCTTTAATAGGTGGTTCTAAAAATAAAGAGACAGCGGAACATGTTTCAACTAAATGGGTTAATGGGCAACAGACCAGTACCAGGGTTGGGTATAAAACAGTGTCAGAGTCTGTCCAAACTAAATATAAGTTGACAATCAGCAATGTGAAAAACAGCATCTATGAATTATGGAGCAATTTCAGAATAATGTTGCTCAATGTAACACTGCAAATATTTTGCCTACTCCATTGTCTACAGTTGATAATATCACCAAAAGATTCTGAGAAGGGACACAGCTGAAAATCAGTATTGAATGTCTATGATCTTCAGGCCCTCAGACAGCACTGCATTAAAAAAGGCATAATTCTCGCATGGAAATTGCTGCATGGCCCCAGGATCGCTTCCAGAAATGGTCTGTGAGCCACCCACTAATGCAGGTTAAGCTCTATCACATAAACAGGGGTTAAAGCAAAAAAAAAATTCCTGAGCCTGAACTTTTTTCTGGGGGTAGAGTCATCGGGGTTTATATATATATATATATATATATACACACACACATATAAACACAGCAACAGTGAACTTTATACAACAGTCTAAATTGTATTATTTGCATAATTGTTTTGTTCACAAGAAATAATCCCTAGGCTTCAAAAACTTACTCTATCCTACGGAATGTAGGAAAGATTTTGTGTATGTTGAATGATGAATCATTCATGCAGGGCCGGAGTGGGATCAACTTTCTGCCCACAAGTTTCATGCCCAAGACCAGCCCACGTTTTGCCAAGTGGAGGAAAATGGAGCAAAAGTTCTATATCTATCCAATAGTTTTTATTGTAGACATACTGCATATTGACAAGAATATAGAACTTAGTTCATCTCAGTAAACCAGCTGACAAATAAACGAGAAACTGAAAGATAAATCACAAATGGGAACATCAGTTCAGTGGCATAAAAATTCTACAGAAACAAAATAGCTATTCATTAGACAAAGCGACTTTTGCATCTCGGCTCGCACAAAGAATCATGGGAACGTGGCTACCAAACATGCTCTATAGATGCATTTAATTTATGGAAAGTTCCTGATCTACGAGCATATTGTATGGGTAGGGGTCTTCCCAGTTGTACCCGCAAACACAAGGATGAACTAGTTGCGCTTGCATTAGCGGCCACGTTGCAGAAATTGTCCAAAATGGCCCCCCTGTATGTATGCTGACATAGCAGATTTTTTGTTGTCAAAGGACCAAGCAGCCTTACTTGCAAGACTCTGAAACAACTGCAAAGAAGGTAAGCGAGTGGTTTGACAGCTCAACTTTGGTTTTGCCATTTTGAGTAAATTTCACTACAAGCCATAGCCTGCTTACTTAGATCTATAGGTCAATACTACTATTGTTTAAGTACCACACGTTTTCAATGATTTGCAGTTTTATTTTATACCAGCCTACTTATCAATGGCCTTAATTACATGTGTGTGTAGATCAAGCTTCATTAACAATATACAAAGAACTAGATCCTAGACCCAGGCCTGCCTGTCCGTACTGACTACTTCAGGGTTTAGACTCCTGTCAATTAGGCTAGAACTTGAACAATACACAACACTATTTAATTATGTTATAATATACACTCACCGGCCACTTTATTAGGTACACCTGTCCAACTGCTCGTTAACACTTAATTTCTAATCAGCCAATCACATGGCGGCAACTCAGTGCATTTAGGCATGTAGACATGGTCAAGACAATCTCCTGCAGTTCAAACCGAGCATCAGTATGGGGAAGAAAGGTGATTTGAGTGACTTTGAATGTGGCATGGTTGTTGGTGCCAGAAGGGCTGGTCTGAGTATTTCAGAAACTGCTGATCTACTGGGATTTTCACGCACAACCATCTCTAGGGTTTACAGAGAATGGTCCGAAAAAGAAAAAATATCCAGTGAGCGGCAGTTCTGTGGGCGGAAATGCCTTGTTGATGCCAGAGGTCAGAGGAGAATGGCCAGACTGGTTCGAGCTGATAGAAAGGCAACAGTGACTCAAATAACCACCCGTTACAACCAAGGTAGGCAGAAGAGCATCTCTGAACGCACAGTACGTCGAACTTTGAGGCAGATGGGCTACAGCAGCAGAAGACCACACCGGGTGCCACTCCTTTCAGCTAAGAACAGGAAACTGAGGCTACAATTTGCACAAGCTCATCGAAATTGGACAATAGAAGATTGGAAAAACGTTGCCTGGTCTGATGAGTCTCGATTTCTGCTGCGACATTCGGATGGTAGGGTCAGAATTTGGCGTCAACAACATGAAAGCATGGATCCATCCTGCCTTGTATCAATGGTTCAGGCTGGTGGTGGTGGTGTAATGGTGTGGGGAATATTTTCTTGGCACTCTTTGGGCCCCTTGGTACCAATTGAGCATCGTTGCAACGCTACAGCCTACCTGAGTATTGTTGCTGACCATGTCCATCCCTTTATGACCACAATGTACCCAACTTCTGATGGCTACTTTCAGCAGGATAATGCGCCATGTCATAAAGCTGGAATCATCTCAGACTGGTTTCTTGAACATGACAATGAGTTCACTGTACTCAAATGGCCTCCACAGTCACCAGATCTCAATCCAATAGAGCATCTTTGGGATGTGGTGGAACGGGAGATTCGCATCATGGATGTGCAGCCGACAAATCTGCGCCAACTGTGTGATGCCATCATGTCAATATGGACCAAACTGTCTGAGGAATGCTTCCAGCACCTTGTTGAATCTATGCCACGAAGAATTGAGGCAGTTCTGAAGGCAAAAGGGGGTCCAACCCGTTACTAGCATGGTGTACCTAATAAAGTGGCCGGTGAGTGTAGACTTACTGCTTTAATCCAACAATTACGTCCGTCCGGATCCTTCAGCTCTGTGGGGAATGTATATAACGTGAATGGCGGAGGACATGTGCACACGCTGGTCCTGAAGTTACACGCATGTATGCTGCAAGTTTTCTTTTTCCACCGCTCTAGATGACGCATGCCGTTCCACTCTTCACTACGGAACAATGTGCACCTGGCATAATGGAAATTTAAAGCTTGAAGCAGACTTTAAACGGCAGTTGTTCAGGTGTGACAGTACTGTCTCTATACAAAGCAAGGCAGCTACCGGAATGTTTGGTAGTTGTGAACTTTGAACTTACATAGTCCACACATGCGTACTCGTACTGCGAAAGTCGCTTATTAGACAACTTTATATAATAATATATACAGTGTCATGTCAGTTCAGTGTCAGTAATGATATATCATTGTGTAATTTCCCCATATAGATTTTTTTGTCCTGTTCCAATCTATGCATGTCTGTCACCAATTTACCAGAAAAACATTAAAAATGTCCAAGAATGTTTACAAGAAAAACTTCACTAACTGCATAGAAAATGGGAAAAACTAAAACATTTATACTAATTTGCAGCTTTTGTTCTTTAAATTTTTGACTTACATACATACATGCCAAAGTTTCTATTTTACTTGTAAATTGTCCTCTGTTGTCATACTTGACAGCTTTATTCTTGCTAATTTATATTTAATTGACGTTTATAGGCTTTACCTTGTTCTACATTTGTGAGTCCTCCACCACTACCATCCTCCTTGTTAAAAATTAATAAATCACCTGAGAACAAGCAAGTTTTTTTTCTTCATTCAGCAACATCTACTGTGGAAAGAGGCTTTTTCACCAAACAATGTGTCCACAAAAATCTGCATGGAGCAGTATTGGAGCTTAAAATAAAGATAATAGGTAAAAGACCATAACTACTAGCAATATTTAGGCCATTATAAGCTCTTTCTATAAATGTGATTTTCTTTACATAAAAAAAAAAAAATCAAAATTCTTTTAATTTGAGAACTTTATGAATGTATCGTTTTCCTTTTTAACCATAAAAATTGCAGCTTTTGCTCATAAATGTTCACACTAACATATACTGTAGGTTCATGTAGCTAATTTTTTCTTGGAAATTTAAAACTTTATTTAAAAATCTTTGTGGCGCAGTGGTCAGCACTGCGGCAGCACAGTTTACCCTTGGCCAGGGGATTGTGGGGATCGTGGGATCATGGGTTCGATCCCAGCCCCCGACCAACAGTGATCTGTGTGGAGTTTGCATGTTCTCCCCGTGTTGCGTGGGTTTACTCCGGGATTTCTCCGGTTTCCTCCCACATGCCAAAAACATGCATGTTAGGTTAATTGGCTGTTCTAAATTGTCCCTAGATATCTGTTTCCTATAGGCCCTTAGAATAGAGGGTTAGTATTAATGAAAGCGCTTTGAGTGGTCTTTGTGACTAGAAAAGCGCTATATAAGTGCAGGTTAGTTAGTTAGTTAGTTAGTAATGAGGAATTAATTCGCGTTTCAGTTACGAGAAAAATAAGTGGGAGACAGAGAATTGTGAACTATTTGATGGCAGCTAAATATTGCAGAATTTATTGTGAGAGTCCCTTCCCTAAGCTGCGGTGCTGAGAATCTTCCAGCTGCTCTGCTGCAGCAGAACACGCTCCTCTGCAGCCTCCTCTCCCCTCACCGGGGCCGTCTGACTCATCTTTCTTTGGGAAAATCGCCTCTTCTATCAATTTCTGCCATTTGTTAACCACCAAACTGTGAACACCAAATGTCCCTCACAATTTCGTGGCACCAAATTGTGAGGGACGCTCTGGTGTGTCGTTCAGTCAGGCAGATTTAGGGCTACTAAACATCGGGATAGGGCTCACAACATGCCTGCCGCAGATTATTAAGTTATGTTGATATCAATTAATTCTACGTCCTACTAGAACACCGGCCCATGAGTGAAGCAGCCCACTGGGATATGGGCCACTCCGGTCCTGCACTCACACCTCCAGTCACACTACATACGGTAACAACACTTGGACAAAAAACAGTTCTGCATATAGGAATAGGACGTAAATCTTTTGTTTTTATAGGACAGGTGTAGCTGTCACAGTGAAAAGGTTAATGCATCTTTGGTTCTTTTTCTGAAATAATGTTTGTTTATGGGTGTGTGCGCCAGTGTTGCAGACGTTAGCGGTGTCCTTTTCTCCTCCTTCAGTCCCTCCATATCGCGGCGCATATGCACTCGTGCTGCCGAGCTCGCGGGTGAGTCGGAGAGCTCGTGAAGGGGGCTCGTGCAGGCGTCTCGCCCCGCCTATCAGCGCCATTGTGCGAGTGAGCGTCGGGAGAGAGGACGGAGTGTTTTCCTGCAGGCAGCCGGACTGTTTAACGTCCTCCATGTTTGTGAGGAAACCAGCGGCGGACCCGGACCTGATATGGTGCAAAAATGGGTGGTAGGCATGCGCTGTTCACATGCCTGATTAGAAGAGTCACACGGCTGCTGGAGGCTGTCCACGATCAGGTGTGGAGAGAGGACTTTGGGGAGAGGACTTTGTTTGGGAAATTTGAGACGTGACTAACAACTCCTAAATTCTAGGCAGAAGGCGCACACGGTATGTGATTATTTTTGTTTATGAACATCTGTTAAGTGTTATAATTCATTTGTATTCATGTTTCTTATGTCTGTATTTTTAGTTTTTCACGGTGTTTAAGGGCGAAGATTTGCTGTGGCAAAATAAACCAAAAACTTGTCAACATCAGTTGGAGCGTGGTTCTCTGACCTAGAAGAAGACTTTGGGAGCGGTTACAACAGGGGTCCTCAAACGTTTTGGCCAGGGCTCCACATTTGTTTTCTCCAGTGAACCAGCGGTCCAGAGCAGTGAAAGCAGGCTGCATGGGCGGATATTTCATTTTCATGTGACAATAAGCAGAACATTTTCTCCAGTAAAGATTGAGGGGACACCAAGTATTATTGCTGTCAGTCACAAATTTATGAGAAAGAATGTACAAATGTACACTTGGGGGGAAAACGCTGCAAATTTACAAGAAAAAGTCAAATTTATGAGAAAGAAAATTGTAAATTTAAAAGAAACAGTTGCACATTTACAAAAAGTTTACTAGAAAAAAGTTGCAAATTTAGTGAGAAAAAAATATGTAAAGTTACAAGAAAAAAACTCACATTATAAAAAGTTTACAAATTTACAAGAAAAAAAAAATATAGATTTAAGATGCAAAAACAGCAGAAGTGGCAAATTTACAACAAAGAAGTTTTACATTTACAAATAAATGTAGTAAATTAATGAGAAAAAGTTACACATTTATGAGAAAAGCTGCAAATTTTCAAGAAAAACAAAGTGCTTCCCATCCCCCCGGACCGCCTTGATTTACGCCCATGTGGCCAGGCTGTTCCGCTGTGGGCGGAGCTGCTGAAGGCGGTGGCTTTCACAACAGACCTTCACCACTCTGCTGCTTTTTGGGTCCTAGATGTAACAAGAATCCTGCGTGCAGCTTGATATGACGATTTCAGTGCATTTATTGAGGAAACGTCTCTTCAAAACTCCTATGCTTGCTATGCTTCTATTATTGAACTATTTAGCTGTGGGGCCTTTTATAAAACGTTATATTAAAGGCAGAGACTGAGAACAAGGGGATGCACGTGTCTGGTGTGCACACTTAACCCCACAGCATTCCAGCCAATTTCCATAAATTTAACATACACACACACAAAAAAATCAAATTCTTTCTTCACTGAATGGCAGTAGAAAATTTACCCCCCCAAACATCAAAATTTGCAACTTTTACTTAATTTGTTTTTTTCTTTTAAATTTCCAACTTTATTCTCAAAAATTTCCAACTTTTTCTTGTAACTTTTTAACCTTTTTTCTCCAAACAGTTGCAACTTTTTCCTCTAAATTTGCAACCCTTTTCCCCATAAATTTGCAACTTTTCCTTGAACATTTGGAACGTCTTTTAACCCCTCAGCATTCCAGCCAGTTTTCCTGGATTTAGCATAAGCAAAGAAAGTCAAATTCTTCTTTCATTAAGTGGCAGTAGAAAATCTGAAACATCCTGCCAGCGGAACACCATAATTTTTAGGGGTTAAACCTGCACTGGAGCCCCGAACAGGAGCCGTGTCAACAGGAAAGAAAGATGGCGGACATGACAGAAATAATCGTGATTAGTCAACTAATTGAAAAAATGGTCGTTAGATTAGTTGACTACCACAATAGTCATTAGTCGCAGCCCTACTTGGCAGACTCTGGTCTTGACTGCAACACTACTGCAACACTACTGCATCTACCACAACATGGCTTCACAGTGAAAGACTGCCGTTACAATCCAACTACTGTAACGCGCATTACTGACAGCAGTCAGAGCTCAGGGTTTCACTGCGTAACAGGTCAGCAAATGAAAATAAAGAAATGAAGGCACCAAGATCACAACTAAAATGGGACAAGCAGAAAAGAAAATGTGCATGTTTAAAAAGAGCCAAACCAGTAACGTCAAACTGCTATTTTGGGAATACTGGACACTCCATTAACTCATACCTACATGCTAAATCTGTGAAATCATACCTTGGCGAATAACTCCTGCTGCTGTCTGAGCAGCTCCTCCTCAGGGATGCCCAGATTCTCCAGACGGGAGCTGGCCTTCCTCCTCTTCAGAGCCACAGTTTTACACTCCTGCAGGACATCTTTCACCTCCGTGATGTACGATGCGAAGCCCAGGCTCTCCAGGGCTGTGGAGGAGAAACTGATTAACCCGTGTGCTTTAAAAACTCCCTACGGGGTGCGGGGTGTACACACGGCGCACACTTTCTCCGTCCAAGGTTGAAACCATCTGAGAAAATTACGCCTTGACCAAGCTGACTCGGATAATAACCCGGAAAGCCTGGTCCCACTTATTATTTGCAACTGAAAGTCCACCTCACATTAAATTGGAACTTTCAGAGAATTTATGTTTCCATTAGTTACAGTTAATCAAGTGTAATACTCAAAATTAGCAAACTAGCTCCTACCACAACAACAAAAAGTCACAATTTAACAGCAAAAAGTAGCAAATCTGTGAAGGGAAACGTGGTAAATCTATGGAGAAAAAAGCTGCAAATTTACAGGAAACAAAGCCACATATTTATGAGGAAAAAAGTCACAAATTAATGAGGAAAAACTTATGACAAAAGTAGCAAATTTATGAGGAAGTAGTGTCACAATTTTACAAGGAAAAAATCTAGTATTTGAGAATAAAAGTGAAATTGTTAGGGGAAAATTTAGTAGGGAAAACAACTCCGATTTTAAAAGGAAAAAACTTTCAAATTGTAAGAGGAAAAATGTTGCAAATTTATGAGGAATAAAGTGGAATTTACAAGAAAAAAAAACTAAGTTTACAGCAATAAGTGGCAAATTGTTGAGAGAAAGAAATGGCAATTTTACAAAGGAAAAAAAGTAACAAATTTAGGAGGAAAAATTCACAAAGTGGTGTCTCTGAGGAAAAAGTTGCAAATTTATGAGGAAAAGTATGAGTAAAAATGTTGACAAATGACTGCTGCTTATTCCAGTAACTGTGGTCATCATATCTGTGATATTTTAAGACAACAGGCAGGTTTATGGATGAAGTCACTTTTGAAGGATAATTACTTTAATTTTGGCTGAACTCATCTGCTGCCGGGACGCCCCCCCCCCTCACCCCCTCACCATTGATGACGTGCTCCGGGGAGATGGTCTTCTTGTCCGACTTGTTGCAGATCTCGTTGGCCTCGGAGGAGATGAGGTGGATGAACTCGGTGCAGCAGTTGACCACCAGCTCCCGGGCGTCGTTGGCCACCCGGACGTTGGGCAGGGTCTCCTTGATCATTTTGTTGATGGCCGCCCTTGGGATGGTCAGGTCGTCGTCGTTTCCGGAGGAGGAAGCCATGACAGCCAGCGAAATAAAACGAAATATATATATAAAAAATAAAAGCTTCTGAAGTTCTGAATTAGCGGGGTGAAAACTTTGTTTTTTAAATCGGTGAATTCAAATTGTATGGGTTAACGCCGCGTGACGTTTCCTCGGAATTAGCCACCTAGCAGCTAAAACACGCAAAAAAACAAAATAAAAAACAAAACAACACTCTTGTACGGAATGTGCAGAGGAGATAAACTATGCCGATAACATCGAAACCCAGTAAAAGCGCAGCTAAAGGTTAATACTTGAGGAAAAACCGTGCTTAACTGGCCGGTGTGCGCCCTCTGACAGAAGCAAAAGCTAAGCTAACAACGAGGAAGCCTCTCCATATTCACACCGAGTAACGCTGCCCGGGCGGACACGCACAGTAAAACACGGCTGACGTCTCTACTTTAAATCCACAAACCGACCAAACATTTTTAAACGGATGCAAATCAACTGTTGGACAGCGTTAGCTTATGCATCCGGATATAACGTCAAACAAAGAGCCGGACGTTTCTTCGGCTTTTCTTGACATGGTTTACAAACGACACTGAGGTACACGAGCGCCACCTACCGGACTTGAGCGTCACAAGTAGACTCTGTCACCTTTTTTACTGTAAGACTGAATATTGTGCAACAATATAAACATGCGTCTCTTCTCCTTCACATATCATACATGACAAGAGAACAAAAAAACTACAAAGACAAAAGGAAAAAAATACAGAAATGGTTTTATTACTTTTTTTTTTAGAATTTATAAATTTAATTGCATTAATGTATTCCCAAAATTCATAAATAAATTCTTCAAAATTAGGGGAGACTTTTTTAGATGTGCATTTGTGGATATTGAATTTCCCATGCATAATTGCTACATTTATTACATATTCAGTTTTAGCATCATTGTGTTTGAAATATGTAATTATATTTTGGCATGTGAGGTGGATGTTCAGGTTAGTTTTGCTGTTTATATAGTTTGTTAATCTAGACCAAAAGGTGGTTGAGATGGTACAATGGAAAAAAAAAAGATGTGTTACAGATTCAGGAACATCAATGCAAAAATTGCAGTTTTCATTAATATGAAAAATTTAGAAATATATAAGTTGGTTGGACATATGTTATTTAAGATTTTGACATGAATTTCTTTCCATTTATTTGAAATACTGAATTGAAATGGTAGAGACCAGGTTTTGTGAAAGTTAGTATCTGTAGAAAGGTTATTCCAGAATGCCTTCCCTTTAGGAGAAATTTTTCCTTTTTCATACAATGCAGTACGTATACTGTATGTTTATTACTACATTTAATATTCATAATATCTGTACCATTAGTCATTAGAAGAGGCTCTATTCTCAGAGCTCCATTGAATTGAAGGTGGTTTTCCATAAGGGAGAGGCCTTTAGGAATAGCCTTTATGACATGCAGAAATTCTTGATTAGTTATTGGGAAAAATTTAACATGACGTAATTGTTCAAAACAAAATATCTGACCGTTAAAATCATATAGGCCACTTAGGTAAATTATATTTTTATCAACCCAGTCTTGTTAAAACAAGGGTTTTCTCTTAATGGTGATGTCCTCATCATTCCAAATTATTGTTTTATGTGGAGAGAAACTGTAAGTATAGCAGATTTTCCATGCTAAAAGAGCCATCCATCCATCCATCCATCTTCTACTGCTTTTCCAATACAGAGATCGGAACCAATCTTTTCCGATAATCCAATCCTGCTATTTACATATTCAAAATATTGCTAAAGTTAAACTGATCCTCCCTAAATCTACAGTTGAACAACTCATTCATACCCTCATTTTTCCCCATCTTGATTAGTGTAATTCTTTATTCTCATGCCTTAATGACAGAACACTTCGACGTTTACAGCTGGTTCAAAACTCAGCTGCTAGACTCCTTACAAATATGCGTCAGAGAGAACATATCACACCAGTCCTGCTGAACTTCACTGGCTCCCCATCCATTATAGAATTCAGTTTAAGATTTTACTGCTGACATTCAAATCCCTTCATGATCCAACCCCATCTTACATTTCTGAACTTCTAACTCAATATTCGGCTCTCAGACCCCTCCGATCACAGAATCAGTTACTATTAAATGTCCCATTGTGGAAGATGAAAGCAGATGAGACAGCGAGCTGGATGACACGTGAACTTTATTCACCTCCCAGCATAAAACACAGAAAACTTCTCTCTGGGTCTCTGGGCGCCTCCTTTTATACCACTTTATTCCTGCCCAATGAGACCCAGGGAGTCAAAGACAATATACACAGTACACAAAGCCTGTCTGGCACATTAAAGAGCCTATATCATGCTATTTTAAGCCTTTCAGAGTAAACTATATGCATGTATGTGATAGTATATTACCTTTGGTACACTGGAGAATGAATTTCTTATGAAATATGAGTTATTTTCGTGAGCCCGGAAGTAAGATGCCTCGATCTCTGAGGCTCTGCCTCTCCTTCTTGTGGCTGCCGCCCATTTCATGACGTAACCCCTGAGCCGGCTGCTGCAGCGTGTCGCTGGGTTCCGCCCACGAAAACAACATCTACAGTAAACTTTAGAAAAGATGGATGAGCATGTTGAACTCTTTAGCCTCCTGTTATTATTTTAGCCTGTAATATTATTCTTATATAGTGTATGGTTAATCACGTTTAATATTATGATTTTAGCCTCTGCATTCTGGTCTATTTTGACCATTTCTGACGAGTAACGACCAACTCTCTCTCTAACAAGGTAGATGAACTGAGACTGCTGATGCGTTTTAAGGACCTCTCCTCCTCGGCTGCCCTCTGCTTTACCGAGACTTGGCTCAGGGAAAACACACCGGACAGCGCGCTGCTCCTCGAGGGATTTCAGCTGTTTCGCGCTGATCGTGACACAGAGCTTTCCGGCAAGACCACAGGAGGCGGAGTCTGCTTTTACATCAACAGCAGCTGGTGCTCTGATGTAACGGTGATTTCCAAACACTGTTCTCCCGCCCTGGAATTTCTTTTTATTAACTGCAAGCCATTTTATTCCCTGCGGGAGTTTGCTTCATTCATCCTCGTCGCTGTGTACGTCACTCCCGACGCGGACACGCGCGAAGCTCAGCGCGTGCTCGCAGACCACATCCAACACACGGAGCGGATTTTCCCAGACTCTCTGGTTATCGTGGTTGGCGACTTTAATCAGAGCAATCTGAGCCACGATCTCCCCTGCTACAAACAGTTTATTAAATGCCCCACCAGAGGATTAAACACACTGGATCACTGTTACACCACAGTGAAAGACGCATACCGCGCTGTTCCCCGCGCTGCGCTGGGATTATCTGATCACGTGATGGTCCACCTCATTCCCACATACAGACAGAGACTGAAGCTCACTAAACCTGTTGTGAGCACTACGAAGAAACGGACCAGTGAAGCTGAGGAGAAGCTGGAAACGTGCATGGAAATAACTGACTGGGGCATGTTTAAACGAGCCACGCATGATCTGGATGAGTACACAGACACTGTGAACTCATATATCCACTTTTGTGAAGAGAACATTCTTCCATCACGCACCAGGGTGAGATTCTCTAATGACAAGCCCTGGTTCACAGCTAAGCTCAGACAGATCAGGAAGGAGAAGGAAGCAGCGCTGAAAAGTGGAGACAGGGACTGCTACAGGGAGATTAAATATCGGTTTAATAGAGAGCTGAGGAGAGCTAAATCTGTGTACTCAGAGAGACTCCAGCAGCAGTTCACTGCTAATGATTCGGCTTCTGTGTGGAGAGGACTGAGGCAGATCACCAACTATCGGCCTCAGGCTCCTAAAGGTCAGGATGACAAAGCCCTTTGTCAAAGACTGTCCCAACACTATGCCCGTTTTGACACCTCGTCATCTGTGTCCAACTCCCCCCCTCTCTCCAGCTCCACAGCCTCCACAATCCCTACTTCATCAAAGGCACCACCCCCCTCCTCCCCCCCTGCCCTTATCATCAGTGAGCAGGACGTGCTCAAACAGTTCTCCAGACTGAACCCGCGCAAGGCCCCCGGTCCGGAGGGCGTGTCTCCCTCCACCCTGAGACACTGTGCGAAACAGCTGGCTCCTGTCTTCACAGACATTTTTAACTCCTCCCTTAAGCTATGCCACGTGCCGACCTGCCTCAAATCCTCCACCATCATCCCTGTCCCCAAGAAGCCACGGATCACTGGACTTAATGACTACAGACCTGTAGCGCTCACCTCTGTAGTCATGAAGTCCTTTGAGCACCTGGTCCTGCCCCACCTCAAGTCCATCACCACCCCTCTCCTGGACCCGCTGCAGTTTGCCTACCGAGCCAACAGGTCTGTAGACGACGCAGTCAACCTGGCCCTCCACTCCATCCTGCAGCACCTGGACTCCCCGGGAACCTACGCCAGGATCCTGTTTGTGGACTTCAGCTCCGCATTCAACACCATCCGCTCCGCTCTGCTCCGGGACAAGCTGTCCCTGCTCAATGTGCCTGACTCCCTCTGCAGGTGGATCACCGACTTCCTGACGGACCGGAGGCAGCATGTGCGGCTGGGAAAGACTGTCTCAGACTCTGCTAGCATCAGCACCGGATCACCCCAGGGCTGTGTACTTTCCTCCCTACTCTTCTCCCTTTATACCAACTCCTGCACCTCCAGCCACCAGTCTGTCAAGTTGATCAAGTTTGCGGATGACACCACCCTCATCGGGCTCATCTCCAACGGCGACGAGTCCGCCTACAGGAGAGAGGTGGCCCAGCTGGCGTCCTGGTGCAACAACAACAACCTGCAGCTGAACGCTCTGAAGACAGTGGAGATGATTGTGGACTTCAGGAAAGTCACAACCCCTCTGCCCCCCCTCACCCTCACAGGCTCTCCCATCACCACTGCTGATTCCTTCCGCTTCCTAGGCACCACCATCACCAGGGACCTCAAGTGGGAGCCGACCATCAGCTCACTCATCAAAAAAGCCCAGCAGAGGATGTTCTTCCTGCGGCAGCTGAGGAAGCTCAAGCTACCCACCAAGATGTTAGTGCAGTTCTACACAGCCATCATCGAGTCCATCCTCACCACCTCCATAACCGTGTGGTACGCAGGAGCCACTGCCAGGGACAGACTAAGGCTGCAGCGCGTCGTGCGCACTGCTGAGAAGGTGACCGGCTGCTAGCTCCCATCTCTCCAGGATCTGTACATCTCCAGGACCCGGAGGCGTGCTGGCCGGATCATAGCCGATCCCTCACACCCTGGTCACGTACTGTTTGCCCCCCTCCCCTCAGGTAGAAGACTTCGGTCCATCCAGACTAAAACCTCCCGTCACATGAACAGCTTCTTCCCCTCTGCCATCAGACTGCTGAACACTAAGTGACTTATTGACTCTCGTGCACCATGTACAGCAGCTCAACCAGTCTCATGTCAATCATCACTGTTTTCTTCCTGCATTACCGACCGCACTATATAGTTCTCCACAGTATCTGCTGCTCGCTAATATATTTTAACTGCTGACCAGTATCACTCACTCTTATTCTACACTTTATTGCATGTATAGTTTATTTCTTTTATTTTATCATGTTTAATGTTGCAGCATTGCACCGAGACAAATTCCTAGTTTGTGTACTACATGAACAATGGCAATAAATCTGATTCTGATTCTGATTCTGATTCTGATTCTGATTCTGAGTAGGCTCTTCTTTAGGAAGGCTGAACAAACTCCTAAATCTCTCACAGCCAAAGACACATTTACGCCACTTAGAAGACATTGTCTTACGTAAAAAAGCAAACAGTTGTTGTCACTGAGCAGATTAGGTGCGAGAGGAACTACTTCTTCACAGCGTCAATGCTAAAGTGAGAGTTTTGCCGATCACCGCTCCGTTTGCTGCGCGGAGAAAGTGGGTGTGTGCGTTAGCTTGGGGGCGGTGCTGGCAGCACAGGCACTTCCTGGAGTGGGCGGCTCACCTACGTTCATACGTATGAAGGTGGGGACCCAGTCATTATCAGGGACTGGGCGGAGCAGCAGCTCAGAGAGCAGGGTTGAGGAGGAATACTCAGAGATGCGTGAATGGAGCAAAATACCACTTTGGGGGTGTTTTTGGAGAGCAAGTAACATTATAACATGCTTAAAAGCTCAAAAAAGTTGATTTTGCATGATATAGGCCCTTTAACATTACAGGACATGAAACCCTGCTTATCACTCCCTCTCCCACTCTTGCAAACTCCGATGTCTCCTGACTCCTCGGGATGCGGCCAGTCCTTTCTGTTGCACCTGAGACCCCCTGGTGCCACTTCCTCCTTCAGTCCTCTATTCCCTCTCCCCTCCAATTTCCGACTCTGGGTGGAGAACCCCCCACTCAGTGCCACCACACAGCGCCCCCCAACACCCAGAAAGGGGACTAACACCCCGGTCCCTTGGGTTTGAGCCGGCGCCCCAAGCGGCTGTAGAGGGGGGTCGCCGGTCCAGTTGAAGCTTCTGTTGTGATGTGGCGCTATACAAATAAAGCTGAATTGAACTGAACTGAATTGAAGCGCCCTCCTGGCGAGGTGTGTGGGAGGGCACGCTGGTCTGTGGAGGGGAAGAGGGTGGGGTGGGGGGACAGATTAGCTTTGTGAGCACAGTTCTCTACCAGGGGAACACCAACTTGGAGAACCACCGTCGGTGGGCGTCCGCGCTGGGGAGCTTGGACCAACACCACCTGTTCATCTGGCAACACATAAGGGGGCTTCAGCCTGTCAATGCAGACGGTCTCCTTACGCCCCTCCAAGTCTAACACAAAATGTTTTGCACCAGTTTCTAGCACTCTGAATGGTCCGTCGTACCGTGGGCGCAGCAGGGTTCTGTGTGAATCGTGCCTGACAAAAAATAACTTGACACTCTGCCGGGTCTTTGGGATGAAGCTGTGGGGAAAACAATGGTGGGCTGGGCCCGGCATGTTAGCAGCCTCTGTACTGTAAAAAAATTGCGCGGGTGGGTCGGTCCCAGGTGCGGGATTTTCCGGTAAAAATTCCCCGGGGATTCACAGCGGCTGAGAAAAAAACGAGTTCTGCCAGGGAGGCTGCCAGATCCTCCTTAGGCGCGGAGCGCAACCCTAACAGGACCCAGGACAGGTGGTCGACCCAGTTTGCATCTGTGAGCGAAGCTCTGAGTGCTGCTTTAAGCGACCTATGAAAACGTTTGCATAACCCGTTAGCCTGGGGGTTGTATGTGGTGGTGTAGTGGATTTTGATCCCCAGGCTCTGGGCCATTTTGGACCAGAGTTCCGACATGAATTGCGGATCCCTGTCCGAAGTGATGTCAGATGGGGCTCTGAACCATGCAACCCAAGTCGACAAAAAAGCGCGAGCCACTTCCGTGGATGTGGTGGAAGCCAGCGGGACCACTTCAGGCCAACGTGTGGTGCGGTCCACGATTGTCAAAAGGTGCGTGAAACCTTGTGATGGTGGGAGGAGGCCCACCAAATCCATGTGGACGTGGTCAAACCTCCTGGCTGGAATTTGGAATGGCTCGAGGGGGGCTTTGATGTGCTTGTGCACTTTGGCCCGCTGGCACACGATGCACACTGCAGCCCACTCTTTAATGTCCCTGCATAAGTGAAGCCAGAAAAATTAAGCCCTCACCAGTTTAACCGAGGCATGCACGCTGGGATGTGAAAGGGAGTAGACTGACTCAAAAAGTCAGCAGGGCCGAGAACTCGGAACCACCGGGCGTAGGCAACCGGTGGAGATGTTACAGAGCAAGGGGGAGCACCCTTCTTGCACCACCCTGCTCTCCAGTTTTAACCCAGTAGGCGCGGACTGGAGCACACCTACTGGGCCATGGCCTGCGCCACGGCTGTGGTTTGCTCTGCGGCCATGGTGGGGAAATCTATTCCCATGTAGAACGTGCGCGACAGGCAGTCGGCCACGACATTTAAACTTAACAGCTACATGTTGAATGTCACTCGTGAACTCCAAGATCACGGCCAAATGTCGTTGCTGCCGGGCAGACCATGATTCTGAGACTTTGGACGTTGCGTACGTTAGCAGTTTATGATCAACAAACGCGGTGAACTCGCACCCTTCCAACCAAAACTGGAAGTGGCACGTCGCCAGGTGGAGGGCCAACAGCTCTCTGTCAAAGTACTTTATTTGCGTTCACTGTCGCGCAAAGAACGGCTGAAAAACACAAGCGGCTGCCACAAACCAGAGACGTACTGCTCCACCACTGTCCCTATGGCAACGTCAGGTGCGTTGGTGGTGAGTGCTATCCGCGCTGACAGTGCTGGGTGGGCCAGCAAAGTGGCATTAGCGAGCGCTGTTTTAGCGTTTGCGAAAGCCTGGACTCACTCGGGGATCCAGTCAATGTTTTCCACGGGCTTCTTTTTTTTGAGTGCGGCATACAACGGTTGCAGCAGCTGGGCTGCTCGGAGATGGAAATGGTTGGAAAAGTTGACCATGCCCAAAAATTCCTGTAGGGCCCTTACAGTCTGCGGATGCGGATGCGGAAAATCCGCCACGGCGCGCACCTTATCAGGCAGCGGAATCATGCCCTCCGGCAAAATGCGGTGACCCAAAAAATCAATCACTGGCACACCTAACTGGCACTTTGCCAGGTTAACGATAAGCCAGTGCGCTTCCAACCTCTAGAAAACTAGTATGAGATGGGTGAGGTGCTCCTCCTCGGATGCGCTAACCACCAAAATGTCGTAGAGTATCGCATCCATCCATGGAGTACCGCATCCACCATTCTTTGGAAGGTTTGCACCGTGCCCTTTAACTCGAACGGCATGCATAAGAACTTGAAAAGGCCAAAAGGAGTTATTATCACTGTTTTGGGCATGTTCTCCGCGTGCACTGGGACCTGGTGGTAACCATGGACCAGATCCACTTCTGAAAAAACACACATCCCGGCCAGATGCACGGAAAAATCCTGGATGTGCGGGATGGGGCACTGATCCTGTTCCGTGGTGTTATTCAAGTGCCGGAAATCGCCGCACGGTCGCCACGACCCATGGGCCTTGGGCACCATGTGTAGCAGGGATGCCCATGGGCTGTTAGAGCACCTAACGATGCCCAGTTGCTCTAGGTTAGCAAACTCCTCGCGCACACTGGCCAGTTTAACCGCGTCCAGGCGCCGAGGGCGCGCAAACACCGGCGGACCTTTTGTTGTTATGAAATGCTTGACCCCATGTTTAGTTACCGTAGCAGAAAAAGTCGCAACCGTGAGTGCTGGGAACTGTGAAAGCAAATGCTGGTACTTGCCCCCTGGAGCTATAATGTTAGCATGTGTTGTTGGCCCAATTCCCCGTGCTGTGCAGGGCAAGGAGGAAAAAGAAACAGCATCCACTAAACGTCTGTTGGCAACATCGACTAACAATCCGTAAGCACATAAAAAATCAGTGCCTTAAATGGGGACAGAACATGCAGCTACCACAAAGTCCCACTGGTAATTGCGTCCGTGTAAGCATACTGTCAACGTTCGTTCGCCAAACATCCTGATGTTGGATCTGTTGGCGGCCATAAGCTCGGAGCCGCAGCCTTCTGCTGACCTGTCTGCGCTGACCAGCAGAATGAGGCTCTTCTGGGAGCTGGAGTCCATCAAGAAATGTCTCCCCGAACGTGTGTCTGTGATGAAAAGCAGCTTGTTCCTGTCGCCAGCAGCCGCAGCTGCTACTGACTGCTGGCTGTGCCGTTTCCCTGGCTTCTTGAATTGGCACGGTGGCAGACAGCGTTGGGCATTCGAGCCAAACCGGCGGTGATAGAAACAGAGCGTCCCATTCCTGCATCTCTTGGCGTCTGTCCCAGCCACCCCCAATGGCTCCTCGACCTCGCTGGAGTCCTTCATGGCTGCTGGTGTCATTGCATGCACGCTGAGAGTTCTGTTCGCCAGGATGATGTGGTCAGCTTCTTGTGCTAGGGCATGGTAGTTCTTGGCCACCAGCAGTGGTGAGTTGGCCAGGATTGCCTTTGCTGTAGCTGGTAGGTTCCTGAGAAATAGGTGGGCTAACAGGGAAGGTTGGTCGTCCTTCCCCCTCAGCACTAACATGCTCTCCATCAGCTCCACAGCTGACCTGTCACCCAACTGTGAGGACGTGAGGAGTTTCTCTGTCCTCTCACTGTCCAATAGGGTATAACATTGAAACAGCATCTGCTTGAGTGTGTCATATCTCCCCTGGGCTGGCGGCTCCTGGAGCAGGCTCGTTACTTGTTGTGTGGCGCCCACATCCAGCGCAGCGACCACATGATAATATTTGGTGTCATCCGTGGAGATCACGGAGAGTGCCAATTGGGCTTCCACATGTAGAAACCAAGCAGTCGGATTGTGGAGCCATAAGTCCGGGAGCTTGACTGTGACAGCTCATGCCACACTGGTGTTCTTCCTCTGGGTTGTGTCCGGGGCGGTGCTCGGCTCGTTCTCCGTTGCACGTCTTAGCGTCACCAATGTGGAAGATGAAAGCAGACGAGACAGCGAGCTGGACGACACGCGAACTTTATTCACCTCCCAACATAAAACACAGAAAACTTCTCTCTGGGTCTCTGGGCACCTCCATTTATACCACTTTATTCCTGGCCAGTGAGACCCAGGGAGCCAAAGACAATATATGTGTGTTTATATATTTACATATTTATTCTATCTAGCTACAATACTCCGCACTGTGTGTTTATATACTCATATATTTATTCCATCCAGCTACAATGCTCCACACTGTGTTTATATATTTATATATCTATCCCATCTAGCTTCAGTGCTCCGCACTGTGTGTCTATACATATATATTTATATTTATATTTATATGTACATATGTATACTTGCTGCTCTTGTTTTTTCTCTTGCCTTCTGATTGTTGCTCTGAGTGTTGCTATCCCTGTGCTGTTGCAATAGGCCCTTTAATGTGCCTGTCTGGCACATTAAAGGGCCTATATCATGCTATTTTAAGCCTTTCAGAGTAAACTATATGCATGTATGCGATAGTATATTACCTTTGGTACACTGGAGAATGAATTTCTTATGAATGAATTTCTTATGAATTTCTTCTTATGAATTCTTATTTCTTATTTCCTGTATGGCACATTAAAGGTCTGATGACAAGTTTTTGACTTCATCTAATTTTTCAACACATAATACAATATGATGAAATAGGTTGGTCTGTGCAGTTCTAAGTCAAACAGGCTTTTTTTCATGCTAATATCTGACATTTTCATGAGCGCCACGTCACCAATAGCTTCAGTGGCTGGAAACCCCCCCAGCCATGCTGTGATGTCAGCAACAGAACACAGCGCTTAGCTGCCCATTGTACACACAGGATGGAAGAGGTAGAAAACATCGACGATGGGTCCAGCACATGTAGTCTGGAATTGGTTTGTGTTGTCCAATCTTCAGACGATTATAGTACCGAAGAATGGGGTGATAATGAAGAATCTGGGGGCATCAGACTGTATAGGTTTGAGCCGTACCAAGTGGGCATTGTGCCTAGTGAGTCAGACTCAGAGAGTGACAGTGGAGAGGCACACATGCCAGCAGCAGCAGCGGCAGCAGCAGCAGCAGCAGCAACAAACACACGGCAGGGGAACACCGAGTGTTATGCTTTTGTTACAGATATTGCAACAAATTATTTGTTCATAAATATAATCTATTTAAGCCCGATTTTTCAATAAAATCATAGCAGTGTATTCTCTGTGGCTCCGGCATCAGGTTTATTATGTATTATATTTTGAGTTCTTGTTGTTTTTGTTTTGTACATGTGTTTTATGTGCGTTTTGATCCACTTTCAGGTGGGCACTGTCCAAGATTCGCTGGTCCAACCACGCGCCCTCTCTCTTTGACAGTCAGCTGTTCATGTTTTGTGTGCATCATCTGCCGTGTTGTCAGCCAGCCAATATTGCCAACACTATCACGACGTGTTAGCCACTCCACACAGCTGTGGTTCTGTTGCACCCTTGAAGCGATGTCGGCCCTGTGGCACAACCGTGGTTAACACGTCTCCTCTCCATGTTCGCTGGGCAATGTCGGCCCCAAACGCCAACTGTAAGTGTTTCTGTTTATTTTTGTAAGTCTTCACCTTTTTGGGAACTGTTGTCATCATTCTTATGTTCAATACATGTGCTGTGGTGAATTCTGCATGTAAATTCATTCAATATGACCCTCTGTGCGCTCTCACGCAGGGCACAGAGAGGGAGGATGAAATAAAGAGGATTTACGTGCAGGGTTCACCACAGCACATGCAATACAGAAAGACAGACAATTCCAAAAAAGGTGAAGACGTACAAAAACACAAACACACTTACTGATGGCGTTCGGGGGCCGGCATCACCCAGAGAATGAATGAGAGGAGACGTGTTAGCTACAGTTGCGCCCCAGAGCCGACATCGCTTCAAGGACGCATGAGAACCACGGCGAATATGGAGTGACTAACGTCGTGAGAGTGCTGAAAATACTGGCAGACAAACAGCACAGATAACAATACTATGGACCAGCAGTGCATGACTGGCAAACGGCCGCTAAGTACACGCACTGCCGGTGATGGTGTGATGAGAACCATTTGGGCGAGGAGCGCGAAACATGATCAGTAGGAGTTTAAATCAGCTGGTGATAATGAGAGAGGGGACGTGGCTGGACCGGTGAGAGTCAGCATGCAATCACAGAAAATAGGTCAAAGCTGTGTGTAAATCCATTAATCCTTCCCCTCCTCGTGCACTCCTCCTGCATAAAAGCGCACAAGGAGCACACGAAGAGGCTTATGACAGTTGGAGCTGAAGCGTGTGATGTGGTCTTTGACGGCCTGCTGTTTATCTAAGCCTGCAACACAATGCGAAGGCACAGCCGTAAAATTAAAACAAGAAACCAGAGAAGCTGTGAGGTACAAAGCTGCTGTCATACCAGTCAACAACACCGGCATCCGTTCTGTCACTTACGTCATGGGGGTGCCGCCCTTCATTCGGTGGGTGGCACCACAGTCCAGTCAGCGGCTGCAGTTTTTTGATGATAACTAGTTTATGCAGGCGCGGTTGTAAATATTATATTGATCATTGACAACGACTTTTGGGTTTACACAACATGCTAAAGAATGTCAAAATCATGTCATCAGACCTTTAACATTACAGGACATGAAACCCTGCTTATCACTCCCTCTCCCACTCTAGCGAACTACGGTGTCTCCTGACTCCCCGGGGTGCGGCCAGCCCTTTCTGTTGCATCTGAGACCCCCCAGTGCCACTTCTTCCTTCAGTCCTCTATGTCATCTCCCCCCCGACTTCCGACTCTGGGTGGAGGCCCCCCCACTCAGTGCCACCACACCATGAACCCACTTCCGCACAAAGGGTAATCATGCTTTTTTTTATTTTAGCGCCAACTCTCTGGAACAGACTCCTCCTCACTATCAGGTCAGCTCAGTGCCACAGTTTAAGAAGTTGTTGAAAACCCATCTGTGCAGACTGGCATTTCTACAATGTTTTAATTTGATCTACTGTATATACCTGTGTGCATATTTATACAACAGTTAGTTCCGACCAAGCAATTTGATTGGACAATAGGGATTCCAGGAGTTACTATGATATGATAATTGCACTCCAACTTTTCACTGGATGTGTATCACTCTGCTTCAAAGATGTTCATGGAACCGTTAATTACTAACACTAATTTACTGTCAATTAACTCTCAGTGAGAGTTGCAGTACTGTGTTGAATACCTTAATTTCTACAGTGAGGGACTGTTTGAAAAGATTTCTTACCTGACCCGGAAGTCCTACCCTTTCGAAAAAAGCTTTATTCAGATTCCAGTCTGCCCTTGTACAAACATTGTGAAGCTATTTCACATCTCTTTAAAAAAAATAAGCAGTGCTGGAGATGGATTTATTGTCTCGATTAACAACCCACAATACCTTTGTGGTGATGGACTCTTTGTTTCATCTGAAAATGCAAAGAAAAGTGAGTGAAATGTGCTTAAGTGTGCATGCTAACTGCTAGCCACTGGCATTGGCTACGTTTTGATCTCAGGTCTTCTGCAGTAATGACTCAACAGGTATATGTTTACTTATTACTTTTACACTTGACAATATTTAATTTTTAACATGTGTGAAATGATGATAGATGTATTCATGCTGACTGAGATGTTTAGCAACAGTTACTGGCTACATTTAGAAGGGACTTATTTTTTCTCAGCTGCACCAAATAACTGGTTAAACAACCAAATCATAATATTTCGTCCAGTACTGCTGTCAATAAATTTGATTCCGCCCACCAGAGGAAACTACTGAGCAATCTGCCAATACTGGGTGAACAAATGTCCGTCTTTTTGCCTGTCTGTTTTCTTCCTCTGCCACTAACCCCCTTGCACTCCGGTCAATTTCCCTAAAAACGCCAAAAAATAAGGTGCCCAAAGTAAATCAAAAGCTGTTCTTCAACCCTTTGCAGAATCTTCATGGGGTTGGTCTCATTTAAAAGAAAACACTTTGAATTTTTTGGCAAAACAGTCATAATCTCTCTAAGTGCTCCGGCCACTGAGTAACAGTCATCTAAACATACTGAACTTGAAGAAAATAAATTTGGCCTGGGTGTTTTTTTGGATACAAATGCTTGCAAATAACACACAGCTTCAGATCCGGCCTGGAAAATGCAACAGAAATGTAGAACCAAGTGTTATCCAGCTGAGGTCAAAATTTTGTAACAATACCACAAAAAATGAATATATTACACAGCTTTGTTCTCAGGTAATTCCCAGGCGTTTTTGAACTGTGCCAAATTGTGCCAAATGGCACAGTTTGGAAAAACGTCTGTAACTTTTGAATGATTCAATATAGAAGCTTCATCTTGGGCTCTAATGAAAGGTGACACTCAGGGGTGTGTGTGTGTGTGTGTGGGGGGGGGGGGGTTGCCCCCCCCCCCGTCACTACAGAGGACGGACATCGCCCGTTGTGCAGCGGTCCGTCATGTGGCGATGACGCACAGCTGTAATTTACCGATCGGTCAAAAGTCATTTTTGATTACAATTTTCAGGGATAAAGAATAATTTAGCTTATAACACTTACCTCTTCACAACAGCAGCGTAGCTGGCGAACTTCTCTTGCTCATTGTCAGACGAATGCGACGCTGGTCCCTTGTTACGGACTCGTGGTTCTGGTCTCGCGACCCGGTCAAAACATAATTCCATTATTGCGGTTTTGCGCTTCCATGATTGCAGTTTTGGCGAATGATTTACGACCTTCGTCGTCGGCCTCAGTCGGTCTGTGATGACCATGGAAGAGAATCCTAAATGTCTATTTTGCTGGAATAAAAAAAAAAAAAAAGCACCGCCTATGGCTGAACAGGCCGATGCGCGAATGGCAGTCCCTGTCACACAGGTCGCACTTGTGGGTGGTCTCTGTGCTGCTGGGTCTGTGACGGTTCTTCCTGCGGGTCCTTTTTTCATCTGCAGCAGTCAGTCTCTCTTCACCCAGCCTTACACAAAACAGCTTTCGAACTTCTGTGCTTCAAGTGGCTCGCTGCATTCGCAGCGTTGGTAGGCGGGTCCTTCTTGCTAGGTTTTCAGTCATTGGTTCTTCAAGGTTTCAGAAACCCAATTCAAGGCTCTTATTAGTCGAATGAGAGGTCAATCATGTCTGATCTGTTCGCGGCTGTGTCTGTAGTGGAAGAACGGAAATGCAGCTTTTTTTTTCAGTGCGCTCTTTGGACGCAGCACCCTCGTGCGTCCTCGAGCGCACAAGGGCGCTCTCGTGGGCCCTCGTGCGCTCTAGGACGCAGAGGCATGCTCGTCCGCAGTACACAGGAGTGCAACAGGCTAAACAACAAAAGCTTCTGTTCGTCTTGATCATCTTGCATTCACATACCTCCATTGCTTCTGCCATTTAAAACATCTGCCACCGTGCTCTTCTTTGTGTTTGGATTGTAGCTGTTCTGTCCGTCTGTCCGCCTCTTTGTTTCAGCTCACCCGTTCAAAATTAAGTGGAACTAAAGGCTTGTATCATTGTATCACCATATTTTCTCGACTTTTAATTTGCCATTTTGCCATTTTTTTGTAACTTTTTGACAGCACAACACAGGACTTTTTTTTTTTACAGCACGTACAGCTGAACTGTTATAAAATAGCGGTTACTGAAAAAAATGTATTCAGAAGCTACACCATTTATTCATCACATCGATTGTTTTCACACTGGTTTTGCTGTTTAGTTTTGTAGAGGCAGGACGAGGTAAAACTCGTTAAAAACTCCATGTCCCAACATTCCTCATCGGCAAATGTTCGCAATGAATTGCGCATGTGCCTGGAAACTCCCGGCACAGGAAAGTACTGAGCAATCCGCCAATACTGAGTGAACAAATGCCTGTCTTTTTGCTCATCTGTTTTCTTCCTCTGCTACTAAACAGAAAAAGCTCCTGTTCAGCTTGATTGTCTTGCATTCACGTACCTCCGTCGCTTCCGCCATTTAGTGCTCTTCTTTTGTGTTTGGATTGCAGCTGTTCAAATCAGTCTGGTGGCTCTTGGCTGCCGCCGACAGTATGGTCATATGAACTGTAGATTATTTTCAATCCGCGTGCATGCACTCCAAAACTACTTCATGGATTTGGATGAAATTTTTACCTGTGGTGGTCCTTGGGCTGGAGAGGAACCCATAACATTTTGGTCATGATCCAAGAATGCATACCTACACCAAGGCTCTTATTTTCTCACAGTGTGTTAGCAAGAATACTCCAAAACTATTGGATGGATTTGGAGGAAATTTTTACCAGAGGTGGTCCTTGGGCTAGAGAGGAACCCATAACATTTTGGTCATGATCCAAGAATGCATACCTCTGCCAGCGCTCTGGAATGAGGCATCAGCACCTTGGTGCTTTAGTTTTTTTCAGTAACCGCTATTTTATAACAGTTCAGCTCAAGATTGACTATGACAGGAAGTCATCTGTGTGCTTTAAAAAAGTCGCACTGCCACTTCTAGTGGCCTGGCATAGTTATTAAAATACCTTTTCCCCCGGCTTTATTGACGTTAAAGGTGAGTTAAATTTGTGTTTATTTCAAAAACAATGCCTTATCTCAGAATTCTGGCAAATTAAAAGTCGAGAAAATATGGCGATGCAATGATACAAGCCTTTAGTTCCACTTAATTTTGACTGGCCGAACTGAAACAGAGAGGTGGACAGACGGATAGATACATACACATACACACAGACACATACACACATCTGTTGTGTGTATGTGTGTGGCCCTCGGGGCTTGCTGTAGCCGCCCTGCAGAGTGACGTCAGGTGGGCTGCGACACCTGAATATATATTTCTGTGAATGTTCAACAAAGGAGAGTTCGCTGCACGGTATAAGACAGACTCCAGACTCTGATTACTGACATAACATTTTGGTGACGAGGAGAAAACCATGGAAGCGTATGGGCTACCTCCACCTCTGCCATTGTTTCTGGAGTGTCCGGGAGAGCCAGCGATCTTGTGGCTGAACTGGATGGCCATGCTTGGGGGATACATCGCTGGGCTGGGCCTGGGTAGACTCGAAGACCGAGGACGGGCGCTCCTTGTCCGTCGTCTCAGCATGGAGGGTTGTAGAATTCTTGGCATGTTGGGAGAGACAGAGGCTTATGCGAATGCTGTTGGGCGGCTGGCTGGCGCCAGGAGAAAATAAGCTAGCTAGCTTGGAGAAACTAAAGGCTCAGGCTGTGGCAACGGGGAGGTTTGCCACAAAGCTAGGCGCGTGCCAAAACCAAGCTACAGGCAACCAGGTAGGTTTCGAGAGGGGACAGGAGCCACGAGTAGGGGAGCCCCTGGTCTCCGACGATGGCAAGCCAGCCGAGGAGTTCAGCACGGTGTGTGTCCGTAGTGCTGGTGGTGATGATGGCGTGGTGAGCAAGGGCAGCATGGAGGGAGAGCAGTGACCGGACTCAACTATATCTTCCCCGCAGCTGGAGTCAGGGCAGCGGGAGGACGGGAGCGAGCATGCTGAAAGCCCCGGGAAGCAACAGCCGGGCACAGAGACAGCACAGCGGAGCACCTCGGATGACAGAGAGGAGGTGCTGGGTGCCACGGAGGTCAGGCAGGGCCTCAGTGCTGGAGGGCAAAGTGCCCTGGACGAGGGTGGTACTGGGCATAACGGCGAGGCACCCGAGTCGACAAGTGACGCTGATGGGCAAGCTTCGGTTTTCCCCGGAGCTTGGCCACAGGGGGCCGGAGTGTTTGGGACTGCAATGGTGACAACTGCAGCGGTGTTGAAGGTGGTCGGGGGCAGACTGACAGGCACGGAGAGAATGCATGCCGGGCAGCAGCACTGCAGATCGGACGGCATGAGGAGGCACGCCGGCGGGCTATGGTATTCCTGAGAGGAAGTGTTGGATGGTGGGTCCAGATGAGAGAAGCGGTCGAGGGTGAGGCAGAGACATTCTCGCCTGGGAGGTCAGCTTCGACCTTGGGGACAGGGGGCTTCCGGGGCATTCATGCCATGGGGCTGCCCTGGGACCCCGAGCCGGCTTTGTCTTTGGCTGCCCGTGGACTGTGGTGCAACCTGAAGACTTTAAAGTACATATGTTTATATGATGTTTAATAATAGTAAGTAAGTAAATAAGTAAAATTTATTTATATAGCACTTCTCTCAGAAAGAATCACAAAGTGCTTCACAGTAAAATGAAACACACAATCACAAATACAACAATAAAGGCATTGAAAAACAAGTTATAAAGACATTAAAAAAATAAAAACCATAATCCATAATTAAACTAAAAAGCCTGATTAAACAGGAGAATCTTCAGCTGCTTTTTAAAAGCGTCAACAGAGTCTACTGAGCGCAAAGACAGTGGTAGAGCATTCCACAGTTTTGGTGCAACTGCCTGAAAGGCTCTATCACCTCGAGTTTTAAAATGGATCCGAGGATCTCAAAGACCGTGAGGGGTTATACACTTTAAGCAGCTCAGTGAGCAGGATGTGCTCAAACAGTTCTCCAGACTGAACCCGCGCAAGGCCCCCGGCCCAGACAGCGTGTCTCCCTCCACCCTGAGACTCTGTGCGAAACAGCTGGCTCCTGTATTCACAGACATTTTTAACACCTCCCTTAAGTTATGCCACGTGCCATCCTGCCTCAAATCCTCCACCATCATCCCTGTCCCCAAGAAGCCACGGATCACTGGACTTAATGACTACAGACCTGTAGCGCTCACCTCTGTAGTCATGAAGTCCTTTGAGCGCCTGGTCCTGTCCCACCTCAAGTCCATCACCACCCCTCTCCTGGACCCGCTGCAGTTTGCCTACCGAGCCAACAGGTCTGTAGACGATGCAGTCAACCTGGCCCTCCACTCCATCCTGCAGCACCTGGACTCCCCGGGAACCTACGCCAGGATCCTGTTTGTGGACTTCAGCTCCGCATTCAACACCATCCGCCCCGCTCTGCTCCGGGACAAGCTGTCCCTGCTCAACGTGCCTGACTCCCTCTGCAGGTGGATCATCGACTTCCTGACGGACCGGAGGCAGCATGTGCGGCTGGGAAAGACTGTCTCAGACTATACTAGCATCAGCACCGGATCACCCCAGGGCTGTGTACTTTCCCCCCTACTCTTCTCCCTTTACACCAACTCCTGCACCTCCAGCCACCAGTCTGTCAAGTTGATCAAGTTTGCGGACGACACCACCCTCATCGGGCTCATCTCCAACGGCGACGAGTCCGCCTACAGGAGAGAGGTGGCCCAGCTGGCGTCCTGGTGCAGCAATAACAACCTGCAGCTGAACGCTCTGAAGACAGTGGAGATGATTGTAGACTTCAGGAAAGTCACTACTCCTCTGCCCCCCCTCACCCTCTCAGGCTCTCCCATCACCACTGCTGATTCCTTCCGCTTCCTAGGCACTACCATCACCAGGGACCTCAAATGGGAGCTGACCATCAGCTCACTCATCAAAAAAGCCCAGCAGAGGATGTTCTTCCTGCGGCAGCTGAGGAAGCTCAAGCTACCCACCAAGATGTTAGTGCAGTTCTACACAGCCATCATCGAGTCCATCCTCACCACCTCCATAACCGTGTGGTACGCAGGAGCCACTGCCAGGGACAGACTAAGGCTGCAGCGCGTCGTGCGCACTGCTGAGAAGGTGATCGGCTGCAAGCTCCCATCTCTCCAGGATCTGTACATCTCCAGGACCCGGAGGCGTGCTGGCCGGATCATAGCCGATCCCTCACACCCTGGTCACGTACTGTTTGCCCCCCTCCCCTCTGGTAGAAGACTTCGGTCCATCCAGACTAAAACCTCCCGTCACATGAACAGCTTCTTCCCCTCTGCCATTAGACTGCTGAACACTAAGTGACTCTCGTGCACCATGTACAGCAGCTCAACCAGACTCATGTCAATCATCACTGTTTTCTTCCTGCATTACCGACTGCACTATATAGTTCTCCACAGTATCTGCTGCTGGCTAATATATATTTTAACTGTTGACCAGTATCACTTAATCTTATCCTACACTTTATTACATGTATAGTTTATTTCTCTTATCTTATCATGTTTAATGTTGCAGCATTGTACCGAGACAAATTCCTAGTTTGTGTACTACATGAACAATGGCAATAAACCTGATTCTGATTCTGATTCTGATTCTGATGTATTTAGGAACCTGATCATGAATAGCTCTAAAAACAAGAACTAAAATTTTAAACTGAATCCTATAGTTAATATGTTTGTGCATGCATATATGTTAAAAATAGTGTGATGTGATGTGTGTTGTTGGGGATTGTTTTAGTGTATCGTTGATTAATTAGGGAACACGGCAGTAATTGGAGTTTATCAATGGACTGTTTTTTAGTATTGGCGACAGAATAATTCGCCTGGCTACGTGGGGGTAGGACGGCAGTCCACCTGTCTCCCCTAGATTTTAATTGTTTTGTGTGACTGTGATAGGCCCTTTTTAGCGATTTCAGTTTAGTTTCTTAGTGCATGATTCGGGTTCTAAATTGGGGAGGGTCTCAATTGTGTGCGTGGTTTTGAACTTTCTAAAGGAGGGGGAAGAATGTTGTGTGTATGTGTGTGGCCCTTGGGCAGCGACGAGGAGTATGAGGTCCAGGACAGCGAGAAGCGAGGTGATGATGGTGTTGTCGTAGAAATGGGTAGATCTTTTACCCATGGGAGCATCTGCAGACCCGGAGTGTCCTCCACAATGCGGACTGCAGCCATCCAAAAACTCCGAGCAGCCTCGGGGTTGCCACAGCTTTGAGCCACGCAGACCAAATCCCATAACCCCTTTGCGGCTCACAGTTGCTCCTCGCTCAAACACCAGCCCAGGTAAACGGCTCCTGCTGAGTCCTGTTCTAACGGCAGCCTACTGTCATGGTTCGCCTTGACAGGCATAATTACGGACTCAGGCTCAGAAGCACGTTTAACCAGTTTTAATAGGAAATCAACTCGGTGCAAGAGCTGGAACAAAAGATGAGCCGAATAGGTTGAATAACTTATAGGTAAAACACAAAATAACATACATGTCATAGAAGGACGGGGAATCACCATTTGAAGATTTAAGGCTGCCATGATGTGGAGCAAGAGGCAGTAGTTTAAGTAAACAACAAGTAATTTAGGAAATAAGGAAAAGCTGGCCTGAATGACAGTAAAAAGCAAATCATAAGCACAAACAGGAAACCAAACCCTAAGACAATAAATACAGGTTCACTTTCATTCATAAAACCGCATTTACATGCGTAAACATACGTTTTATTTCAGTGAACCTGTAACAACGTGACAACCGTGCACCAAATGAGTCCTGAGGCGAAATGGGGGAAGGCGACACCCACTGGTCGAAGGAGCACAATGCATAAGAGTCGGATGTGTTTGGCTCCTTTATTGTATTAACCTGAGCACGTACAAGTCAAGCCGGTTCCTGCCGGTAACCTGACCTGAAATAAACCTCTTCGAGCACATGGCACACATGCCGGCTCACATGAGGGAGACTACGACCAATTTAAGAACTTGTTGCGATCCCCAGAACAGATGAGTTGATTCCTTTATTGTACTCAACTGGATACCTACGAGTTAAGCTGGTTCCTACAGGCAACCGGAGCTGAAACAACCCTCTTTGAGCACAAGGTATACATGCCGGCTCACATGAGGGAGATTAAGATACAACTTAAGAATCAGCTGCGACCCCCAGACAGATGAGTTCAACTCCTTATTGCACTCAACTGGATACCTGCAAGTCAAGCCGGTCCGTCCAGGCAACTGGAGCTGAACAAAAAAACATTCTGAGCACAAGGCACACCTGCCGGCTTGGCGAGGGAAAAATAAGACACAACTAAGAATCTGTTGCAACCCCTAGAACAGATGAGGGGATGACTGATGAGGCCAAATTGAGCATATAGAAGCAGGTGAACGTTGAGGAAGAGGCCATCCAGCAGCTGCGCATACATCCTCCAGGGGTGCACCCCTGAACAACGCCCACGTAGTGGCCATTCCTCGAGTCGAATGAGCCACCACCCTCTCTGGTGGTTCCGCTCCAACGTGTACATATGTGAAGCAATCAGGTCAACTATCCAATGGGACAGGCACTACTTAAAGATAGGCCTGCCCAACATGGAGCCCCCATAGGATACAAAAAGCCTGTCTGAAGAACGGACGGACCTCGTCCTGTCAACATAAAGCCTAAGGGCCCCACTGGGCACATCTATGGAGCCTTTCAGCCTCTGAAGAGGTGTATAACATGGGTAGAAGGCCTCAAGCACAAGAAGGCGGGAAAACAACCCATTAGCCAGCACCCTCGGCTGAAAGCTGGGTTGGGCCGCAGGTGAACCACCTGATCATCATCAAACGTAAGGCATGCTGTGTCCACAGAGAGTACATTCAGTTCACCGACCCTCTTGGCTGAGACAATTGCCAAGAGAAAAGCCGTCTTCCAGGAGAGCAAACGAAGGTCAGCACTGGGGAGCGGCTCAAAAAGGGGTAAGCATAGAGCCCTAATAACTGTCTGGAGATCCCCAAGTGGGCAGCAATGGACACTGAGACAGATGGCTCCGTTTCACGCCTCTCAAAACTGCCTAGCCAAGGGATGCACCCCATGAGATAAGCCATCACATTTCTCATGGACAGTTGACACCACCGCCAGGTAGCCCCTGATAGTCAACTCCACCCAACCTAGGGTGAAGAGGTACTGGCGGTAAGCCAAGATGACAGAAATGTGACATGACAAGGGATCCTTCCCCTAGGACCAGTTCAAACACTCTCCACTTCACACTGCATCACAGCTGGGTAGATGGGGCCCATGAAGCCTGCGCGGTGTCCAAAGCCTCTTTCTCCAAGCCCAGTTTCCACAATTGCTCCTGTCCAAGGACCATACATGAGACCTCCGGAGCTGGAAATTCAGATGCAAACTCTCACTCTGCGTCTGCAAGAGTATATCCCATCTGGTTGGGAGAGGCCAAGGACGGCTCCCCCAACACCTCGTGGATCACCACCATCCATGGTCTTGTGGTGAATTTGGGCCATCAAAACTACTTGAATAGACAGCAGTCTCGCCTTCGTGAGGAAAGCTGGCAGAAGTGGCAGTAGTGGAAATGTAAACAGTTCATTGGAGGCCAGGCATGCTCAGAGCATCTGTAGCTAGTGGACCTGGCAGGCTCGAGGCCACACGAGTAGATGACACACCCTCCCATGGAGAGGGGGACCCCAGCTCAGCCTGCTGGTTGATGTACGACACCACAGCAGTGCTGTCCATCCGTACCAGAATTCTTCTGCCCTGAATGACTGGAAGAAAAAGCCCCAGAGCCAAACCCACTGCTTCCGTCTTGGGATGGTTCATATGCCAAGACTGCTGTGCTGGAGCCCAGTGTCCCTGAACAACCTGCTCTCCCAGACTGCACCCCAGCCTGCTTGGGAGGCGTCTGTTATAATGGTCATCCTGCGGCCCTCTTGGCCAAGGGGAACACCATCCCAGACTGCTGACGAGTATCTCCACCACCTGAGAACCATGAGGCTCCTTCGGAAGAACTAGCCTCCTCCTTTGTCTCTGGGCTAAACCACCTTCTGAAGCTCAAACCACCGCTGAAGGGGATGAGTATGCAAAAGACCTAGCGGCACCACCTGGGTGGCTGCAGCAAAGAGACCCAAGACCTTCTGGCACTGCTGCACTGCCACAGTCCTCTGTAAGATGCAGCTCTTGATGCATTCCCTGTAGCATGTCTCCTTTTTGGAGTCAGGGATGCCCTCATGGCAACTGAATCCAGGGTGAGCTCCAAGTACTCAACAACCCTGGTTGGAACCAGGCAGTTCTTTTCCATATTCAAATGCAACCCAAGAGCTGACGGATGAGCCAATATGGCCTCCATATGGGTTCCTGCTATGGGTTCTGATGGCGCACAAACCAGCCAATTGTCCAAATAATTGAACTTGACCACCCCTCTGCCGCAGTGGATGAGTGCAGCATCCATGCACTGGGCAAACATCCAAGATCAGGGACAGGCTGAAAGGCAGGATGTAGTGTCTGAAGGCTGTTCTGAAGGAACCCTGAGGAATGTCCTGTGGCTGGATTTATGGGAATATGGAATCAGCATTGCGACGGTCCATTGCTGTGAGCCAATCGCCTGGCCCTATGGCCTGAATAATGTCCTCAGCCTGAGCACCAGACAAGGGGGTGCCTTGAGACACCTGCTCAACCATCTCAGGCCCAAAACTGGATGGAGACCAGTTTTGGACCTGAGACGGTTTGTTTAGTTAGTAATTCCCTCCTATAGCATGTGGGACACCATACGGGGTATAGGGTGGCACTTATCCCGTTCCTCTGGCCTTGGGCCACACAGCCACTGTAAGTAATGAAACTACGGGGGGGGGGGGGGGGTTGTCAGTCCTCCAGTAGCTCTGTGCGTCATGCATGTACCAATTCACTTGGGAACAAGGAATAGGCAGTGTAAAAGCCTCGCTCCTTCTTCTTCTGGAGACAGAGACTGTATCACACTCTCTCCCAGCAGGGCAGAGACCTTGCTGGACAGAACTGTGGAGGACAGCCCTAACTTCTCCTTCCAACCCCTTGAAGTTAGGAAAAGAGATCTCAATTGTAGGCAGGATCCACATGCCAGTGTTTTGATCACCCATAGACCCGAGGGGCACCGACGCCAACTCATGAGGTGTGCCGTGGAGAAAGTTGACATCAGGGGAAATGTACCCTCAAGGATGCTGGCGGGGCTTGGCAGAACCACAGCCTACACGCTCCCGAGAGCACGGACGTGAGTGCTGCTGAATCTACACTTGCTGCTGAGCGGCCCTCTGCTTCGGTTGACCCGAGCTCTGCAAGGAACCTGGCTCTGTAAAAGAAGCTGTTGTGGGTTTTCACACCCCTCAAGAGGTCTCCGGACACTCGACGTGGGTGGTCTTGGCCGAAGAAAGAACTGTGCATGCAGTCTTGCCTTCTGCACCTCGCCCGTGTAGAGAAATGTGTGATTAATAATTATGATCAGGTAAAAAAATTATTTAATTTGTATTAATGTATCGGGACCTGAGATGAACTCTGGGTCCACACACAGAAAAGTTAATAAACACTCGTGGGGCACCAGCTACTCTTTGGGGAGCACTTTAATCCTTAATTTCAATTTATACCTGTTTAATCACTCAATAAATTAATTAATAATCAGTCTCAAAATTTCTGTGAATTCGATGCTGGGGGCTATGAAACCAGACTCAGAATGAAATAAATTCCCAACAACTTCTGTCATTTTCACATATTTATTAAATGAAATGATGATTAAAGGACATTGAAATGAGTTTCATTAAACATTAAATTAAACTTAATGAAGCCAGATGATAGTAATCAATTAGCCAAGTCAGACGCCTGTCTTAAGGAAATCAAAGCTTGGATGACTTGTAATTTCCTGCTATTAAATTCAGATAAGACTGAAGTCATTATTGTTGGTCCAAAAAACCTTAGAAATACCTTTCCAAATCAAACTTTTAGTTTGGATGCAGTTGCTTTTTCTCTTAATAGCTCTGTGAGGAACCTTGGAGTTATTTTTGATCAAGATCTGCTTTTCAATTCACATATTAAATTAGTTTCAAAGACTGCCTTCTATCATTTGCGTAATATTGCCAAGATTAGGAGCATCTTGTCTCAGAGTGATGCTGAGAAACTGATCCACGCTTTTGTTAGCTCTAGATTAGATTATTATAACTCTTTATTATCAGGTTGTCCTAAAACATCTCTAAAAAGTCTTCAGTTGATCCAAAATGCTGCTGCAAGTGACATGTTTCAGGACCCAGGATGACGATGATCCTGACGATGACGCCGGCTGTGACTCCACAGACCGGGATGACGATGACACAGATGATGATGCAGACAAAGACGAGGTTAGTGACTCCACACACAGTGGCAATGACGACACAGCTGATGCTGATGACAGTGATTCCACCGATAACGTTGGCCAATACTCCTGTAATTGATACAATAATAGTTCTGGCAATTGAGGAGCAAGACGTACCGGTAGGCGTGGTGGTAGCGAGCCGCTACGAAGACGTGATGGCGTTACTCCGTCAGCTGGGGACGCAGGTCCGCCGCCAAGGTGGTCCACCTGTGCACAGGGGTAAAGGTTTGGCGTTGAGTAGCAAATGGTGCGCTTACTTGCTTGACGCTGGGAAGAGTTCCTGGATGCAGCAAGTGAAGCTCTTGACGAGACAAACGAGGTTCCAGACGAGACAAACGAGGTTCCAGACGAGACAGACAAAGTTCCTGACGAGACAGACAAAGTTCTTGACGAGACAGACAAAGTTCCAGACGAGACAAGAGATATTCTTGACGAGACCAGAGAGCGGAGTGCAGGTTCATTCTCCGTTGAGGAAGACAGACGACTCCGTGCCGGGCTGTCAGCGACACTGGCTTTTAACAGCCGTTGATTCACACCTGTTGGTCTGTGCACAGCTGGGGCTAATGACACTAATGACGGCCCAGAGGCCGCCATGACAGCAAGAGTTTTAACAGGTACTAGAAAGACAGATCATATCTCTCCGGTTCTGGCTTCCCTTCATTGGCTTCCCATAGAGTTTAGAATTAAGTTTAAGATAAGATAAGATAAGCCTTCATTAGTCCCACAATGGGGAAATTCCAGGATTGCAACAGTACAGGGATAGCAACACTTAGAGCAACAATCAGAAGGCAAGAGAAAAAAAACAAAAAAACAAGAGCAGCGAGTATACATATGTACATATATATATATATATACTGTATATATACAGTGATCCCTCACTTATCGCGGTTAATGGGTTCCAGAACCGACCGCGAAAAGTGAAAAACCGCAAAGTAGCGTCACCCCTGATGACGTCATCCATAAATAATACGTACGTTCATTCTCTCACTCTCTCTCTCGTGTGATACGTGTGTGTGTGTGTGTAAGTGTACATACATACGTAGATGTAAATAAAGTGTATATAAATATGTTTTTAGAACTCTTTTATTCTTATAACAAGATACGTAACTCAAGATGAAGTTGATTTACTGCACAGGTTAATGAGAGCTTTACTGCTCCTCAGGTGACGCCTCATCGTCAGGTGCTAGAAGCGCAGGATCGTCGAGGGCAGCTTCCGATAGAGCTGGAGAAGCTGCAGGAGGCGGCGTAGTGGCTCGACGGGAAGACTATTTCGCACAAAATGGCACAAGAGAACAGCAAAAAGTTCCACGCGGCGAGACTAAGCAACACGAGCGATAAAAAGCAATGAATGCGGTCTTCCTTCACTGCATGGGCATTCGGCAGGGAGAGAAGGTGGGTGAAACGTCTCAGCCAATCAGCTTGCGGGGTGAAACGTCTCGGCCAATCAGCTTGCGAGATTTCCGAGCCGAGCCAACACGAGAACAGCGAACAGAGAGGTGGATTTTTTGAGTTGTGCGGCTCTCCGTGTTGATACCTGATGGTCTAATGTAGTCTCCCTGCCTTCTGCTAGCGCCCGCCCATTATTTCTCAATTTTGAATTTTTGATGAATATTTTTGAAAAATCCGCGATGCACTGAGGGCGCGAAAGGTGAAGCGCGAAGTAGCGAGGGATCACTGTATATATATATACTATATATATATATATACACACACACACACACACACACACACACACACACACACACACACACACACATATATATATATATATATATATATATATATATATATATATATATATATATATATATATATATATATATATGTATAGATCGTCGTCGTCGGCCTCCGTCGGTCTATGATGACCATGGAAGAGAATCCTAAATGTCTACTCTGCTGGAACAGCACCGCCTGTGGCTGAACAGGCCGATGCGCGAATGGCAGTCCCTGTCACACAGGTCGCACTTAGATAGATTAGTTTATTTGACAGGGACAGTGCAATGAACATAGACAATTAATCAATGACAATCAATCTGATGTGTTGCACATAGAGTGTATAGCTATTAGCTAATTTGCAACTCTTGTCCCTGGATGGGCTTTAGAAAAGAGAATCAAGTAAAAAAAAAAAAAATACACAATAACCACATACATCAATGCAAAAAGATTATAAATACACAATTATAAATATTATAAATATTATAAATATTTACACAAATATAACATATACACAAAATACACAATATAAATACACAAATATAACAACCTGATTCACATTTGCCTATTTCAGGCCTCCATCCCTTTGTCACTCATTATAAACAAACACATTCATTCCTTCCCTTCATTCACTCTCACTTTGCAGACAATCAATTCATACATGAGTACATTCTTGTTTATTTTTCAGCCAGTTTTTAACCTTTTTAGTGAATGTTTTAAAGTCCGTTATTATTTTAATTACATTTGGCATTGTGTTCCAGATGTGACTGCCCTTTATAGAGAAAGCTGTTTGTCCAAATGTGGTTCTGCGGTGGAATATTTTACAGTTATTGTTAACAGAGCTCCTGGTGGCTCTGCTGCTGTCCTGTCTTTGGACGAAACCAGCAAGTGGCTCGGGTGCTGATTTATGGAAACATTTGAACGTTAATTTCAGAAAACAGAGGTCAATGAAACTCTCAAAACTCAATAGGTTGTATTTTTTTAAAACATTACAGTGATGCCACCTAATGGGCTTTTGGTCCAAGATTTTTAGGGTTTGATTATAGGGTTTGATTATACTTGTGGGTGGTCTCCGTGCTGCTGGGTCTGTGGCGGTTCTTCCTGCGGGTCCTTTTTTCATCTGCTGCAGCAGTCAGTCTCTCTTCACCCGCCTTGAGCTGTCTGGTCAGGGTGCCTCTCCATTTGGAGCGGTCCGTTGCAAGGTCCTCCCAGCGCTCTGTGTTGATCTCCAGGGCCTTCATGTCTTTCTTGCAGACATCTCTAAAGCGCAGCTGTGGGCGGCCAGTGTCTCTCCTGCCAGTTGCCAGTTCTCCGTAGAGGACGTCTTTGGGGATTCTGCCATCCTCCATACGGTGAACGTGGCCTAGCCAGCGGAGCCTGCGCTGCCTGAGTAGAGTGAACATGGAGGGAAGGCCGGCGCGGGACAGAACTTCTGTGTTGGGCACTTTGTCCTGCCAGGATATGTCCAGGATGTGGCGAATGCAGCGCAAGTGGAAGGAGTTCAGTCTCTTTTCCTGCCGGGCGTATGTTGTCCACGTCTCACTCCCATAGAGCTGTGTGCTGATGATGCAGGCATTGTACACTGACATCTTCGTCTTGACAGAGAGTTTGGGATTCTCCCACACTCGTGTGGTGAGGCGAGCGAGTGTGAAGGCTGATTTTCCAATCCTCTTGTTGATCTCTGTATCAAGGGAGAGGTTGTTGCTGATCGTGGACCCCAGGTACATGAACTGATTCACGACCTCCAGCTCGTAGTCGTCGATGGTGATGGTTGGTGGTGCTTCCGTGCCTTGCGCCAAGACGTTAGTCTTCTTCAGGCTGATGGTAAGCCCGAAGTCCTTGCATGCCTGGGAGAAGCGGTCCATCAGAATCAGAATCAGAATCAGAATCAGCTTTATTGGCCAAGTATGCACAACATATACAAGGAATTTGACTTTGGCTAAAAACTTGCTCTCGTTGTTCAGGTGGAGGATTTAAATAAGATTTAAAGAATTCAATGACAACAGAGTATGTACAGTAAATTACAGTCTGTCCACGTTTCTATAAAAGGATGCAAATATATATATACAGGAATATATGCAGTTATTTACTCAGACTAACCACACTTGCAGAAATATATGAAAAAATATACAGTCACACAGTATTTCAATGTGAACTCAGATTCAGTGATATAATGTGAATGAAGTAAAAAGCAGTGTGAGAGTTATGTGCAATGTAATAATGGATGAAAAGTCATGAGTACAGCAACAGGTAGGACTAGGTGAATGTTAGGAGTTCATCAGAGTGATGGCTTAAGGAAAGAAACTGTTCCTGTGACGGGTGGTTTTGACCTTCAGTGATCTGTAACGACGACCAGAAGATAGAAGTTCAAACAGTTTGTGGCCGGGGTGTGATGGGTCAGCACAGATGTTTCCCGCCCGTTTCCTGGTTATGGACCGATATAAGTTCTCAATGGAGGGTAGGTCGGTACCAATGATCCTCTCCGCAGACTTAATGATCCGCTGCAGTCTGGTCTTGTCCTGTTTAGTGGCAGATCCAAACCAGACAGTGATGGAAAAGCAGAGGACAGATTGGATGATGGCAGTGTAGAAGACAACCAGCAGCTCCTGAGGCAAATCAAACTTCTTGAGCTGACGCAGAAAAAACAACCTCTGCTGGGCCTTTTTCCGGACAGTGTCTATATAGGAGGACCACTTCAGGTTCCGGGAGATTGTGGTACCCAGAAACTTGAAGGAGTCCACAGTGGACACTGTGCTGTTGAGGATGGTGAGTGGGGGGAATGAAGGGGGGTGTCGCCTGAAATCCACAGTCATCTCCACCGTTTTGGCTGGGTTAAGTTCAAGATGGTTCTGGCTGCACCAGAGGATCAGCTGCTCCACCTCCCGCCTGGATGCAGACTCATCATCATCCCGGATTAAACCGATGACTGTGGTGTCGTTCGCAAACTTCAGGAGCTTCACCGAAGGGTGAAGGTGCTGTACTGAGGTGCAGTCGTTGGAGTAGAGGGAGAAGAGCAGTGGGGAAAGGACACATCCTTGGGGGGCGCCAGTACTAATTTTACGGGAGCTGGATGTAAATCTCCCTAGCTTCACCTGTTGCCACCTGTCAGTCAGAAAGGTGGAGATCCACTGGCAGGTGGAGGGGGGCACCTTGAGCTGGAGGAGTTTCTGATGAAGAATGCCTGGGATGATGGTGTTGAACGCTGAGCTGAAGTCGACAAACAGGATCCTGGCGTACGTCCCTGGGGAGTTGAGGTGTTGCAGGATGTAGTGTAGTCCCATATTCACTGCATCATCCACTGACCTGTTTGACCGGTAGGCAAACTGCAGTGGGTCCATCAGGGGGCCTGTGACGACCTTCAGGTGGTTCAGCACCAATCTCTCCAAGGATTTCATGACCACAGAGGTCAGGGCAACAGGTCTGTAGTTGTTTAATCCTGTAACAGAGGGTTTCTTGGGAACTGGAATGATGATGGAGCGTTTGAAGCAGGAAGGCACTTCACGCAGCTCCAGTGATCTGTTAAAGATCCGGGTGAAGATGGGGGCCAACTCGTTGGAGCAGACTCTCAGGCAGGACGGAGACACACCATCAGGTCCTGCAGCCTTCTTGATCTTTTGTCTCTGAAAGACCCGGCGCACCTCCTCTTCACAGATCGTTAGTGCTGGTGGGAGGTCAGAGTGGAGGAGGGATGGAGTTCCTGGGGCTGCAGATAAACCTTTTGTGTGGGTGGGAGGTGAGAACTGTAGGTTCTTTTCAAACCTACAGTAAAAGCTGCTTAGGTCGTTAGCCAGCTGGAGGTTTTCCACAGGGTGGGGGGATGGTCTCCTGTAGTTGGTGATATTCTGCAGGCCTCTCCAAACAGAAGCAGAGTTGTTGGCTGAGAAGTTTTTTTGTAACTTCTCACTGTAGCTCCTCTTAGCAAGCCTGATCTCCTTCGTCAGCATGTTTCTGGCCCGCTTGCACAGAGTCCAGTCACCAGTCCTGTAGGCCTCCTCCTTGGTCTGACGTAGCTGCTTCAGTTTAGGAATGAACCAGGGTTTATTGTTGTTGTATGTGCAGAAGGTCTTGGTCTGCACACACATGTCCTCACAGAAACAGATGTATGACGTCACAGTGTCAGTGAGTTCATTTAGGTTAATGGCTGCATCTTCAAAAACACTCCAATCTGTGCAGTCAAAGCAGGCTTGTAACTCCAGCTTTGATTCCTCAGTCCATTTCTTCACAGTCCTTACAACAGACTTGGAAGTTTTTAGTTTCTGTCTGTATGTTGGAATAAGATGGAGCAGGCAGTGGTCAGAAAAACCCAGAGCTGCACGGGGGACGGCATGATAGGCATTTCTTAAAACTGTGTAACAGTGGTCAAGTGTATTTGTGTCCCTGGTGGGACATTTAATATGCTGTCTGTATTTAGGAAGCTCATTTGTGAGATTAGCTCTATTGAAATCACCCAGAATGATAAGCAGAGAATCTGGATGTTTTTCCTCCACGTCTGCTATCTGGTCAGCGAGGTGCTGTAGTGCCTCCGTTGTACAAGCAGCAGGCGGGATATAAATTCCGACCAGAATAAACGAGGAGAACTCTCGCGGTGAATAAAAGGGTTTACAGTTTATGAACTGTAGCATCATCGTCCTCCTCAAAACCAAGACAAGATCACTTCTCTCCAGTTTACAGGAATTTCAATTTATTCATTACACAGGAATATCACCTTTCTGCCTTCTCAGGAATATCACTGGCTTTTTGCTGACTCATGCAGGCTTCTTCCAGACCTGACCAAAGATGCTTGCTTTCCCAGGACCCCAATGTAAACAATTGCCTCTTGCAGAGATTGTAAGGATCAGAGTTTGCTTTTAAAGGCTCAAAGGAACATAAAACTCAGGAGACCAGACCTCTCAACATGAACACTGCATTTGATAACGTACCTTTTCACAGGAAACCAATGTTTTTAAAAGAGTCATAAACCACTTAATCTGACGGTTTTATAGCCTATGCTGTCCAGGCCTTCGCCAGATACTAAGGAAATCATCTACAGCTCAACAGTACCTCCTAGCGGATACCTACGGAATGTGTTTTCAGTACGTAGGATGACTTTTAATTTGTTCTAAATATTAAGTTTCTTTCAGCTTATCCTGGATCCTAAGGACACTGAAAATCATCCCCCTTATCACCAACCATGGTTTGCTGCATGTTCTGCTGTTCTAATCTTGATCTAAATGTGAATGCATATATTATAATTATGTATAAGAAATGTTATATTCATGAGTGTTATTGGAGTAATGGTATAAATGCATGATCACCATATATTAGCCAAGTCATTTAATTTAGTTAGATTTTATATTGAGCATTTATCTTATAAGAACTGACTGTTGATTTTTCCCTCTGAAAATTCATGGGATGGTGTCTCCATTTGGTTGGCTGCTCTCAAACAAAGAAATGTTTTCACATTGGATAACAGCCATTTCAAACTGATTCTGAAAGAGTAGATTGGTCGTTTGACGACTGACCTCATCAGTTTTATGACCCGGCGAGGTAACTTTAAAAGACAGAAGTTAGATTTGAGTACAAAAAGGAGAAAACAGGGTTAACAGTTGAGTCACAGCACAGTTAAGAGTTTTCAAAAAAAGTCAGAGATCAGACAACAGGCAGGAAGATTAGCTAGAAATAGAATTAAGAATTAGAAACACAGAAAGAAGAAAGAGATTTTGAGAAAGATTAGGAACTAAATTCAGATTAAAGAAGCAGAATAGTAATCTAGACCTCAGAAGAAGATCTTATTCCACCGTTTCAAGGCCCTGTGAAGTTTTATTTTATTCTGTGTGTTTGTCAAATCTTTTCTTATATTCTGGAAACTGAGGAGAAACCATTTTTCTTTAGAGCTCGTCCCTTTTTAGAGAATCAAATTCTCAAACTTTTTCCTTCACCTCAGAAGCCATTCTTATCCTAGTAAATGTTTTTCTAACATTTTTTTTTTAATGACTTTTCACGCCATTAAAGTGGACCTTTAATTTGCCTAGTTTAAAGTGAAGAGGCTGAGAAGATTTTCCTTCAGTTTCTTTGGTCTATCCTGCTACAAGAGACCCCAAATTTGGATTCTTTTCCAAAGGACTTTTCACGCCGCTCTGTGACAGACCACCCACTGCTGCCATTGTCTGGAGAGCCCCCAGCTGAGTTATCACCTCCAAGGCTGTGAGGAGGCATCTTGCAGCAGCTTCCTCCGACGTCCTAACTTCAAAACCCAGCGGTACCGACCCGCGGAACTTGGACCAACGGCCGTGTGTGAGTGAGACTCTTATTTCTCCTATTTCCTGGGTTAAAACGTGATGTCCTAACAATTAAATTACAATTGAATATGGCCCGTATTTCAGGGCTCAATTAGTCTCTCAGCCGCAGGATAGAGCTGTAAACTGAAGCAAAAACTCTTAGTCATTTTAAGTAACTGCCCTTAAATTTTGTAGATTAATTCAGGAGTCATTTTTAGATAATTAGCTTATGAATTTTCCCCATAAAATTGCGATGTTTTGTTAAAACATTCCAGCCTCACTTACTGTTGAAACAT